>CAUYQG010126179.1:0-20855 GCA_963574415.1 Tarsius wallacei | reverse complement strand
AACAAAACCTCAAAGACAATGAACAGGACCAGAAACCGAACAGGACCAGGACCCAAAATGATATGCTATGGCTTTCTGTTAAAACATAAAGTTTCAGTCAAAATCTTTTTTAAGTTTACCTAGAAGCTGCTTTATGAAAGTTGGTGCTCCTATGTTGGGTGCATATATGTTTAGGATGGATATTTCTTATTGATGGTTCAAATCTTTTATAGGTAGTGACCTTCCACATTTTTTTAAATTTTTGATAACTTAAAGGGTATATTTATGGAATATTACACAGCCATAAAGAAGGACAAAATCATGAACTTCACAGCAACCTGGATGGACTTAGAGTCTATAAACTGAGTGATGTATCACAGAAAGAAAGAACTGAGTATCACATGTTCTCACTCATAAGTGAACCTTGAACAATTATTATAATACTCTAAGAAAAGAATTGGCAGTAGCAGGAAACCGGGTTTGGGTGGGGAGGTGGGATTGGTTGTAGTGGGAATCTGCTGGAGGGGGGCATAACTCATCAACAAGGGTACCTGTATAATGAACATTTGTATACCTATACTCCACATTTTTAAAATAAGAAAATTAAAAGAGAAAAAAACCGATAAAGTTTCTCCCTGCATTCACTACTCTTTTTTTTTTATCAAAGATAATCAAAGTTAGGTTATTCTTCTTTACAAAATAAGTGTGGTCTCATTAAATTTGACCTAGTTATCTGCACAAAATGGTAACAAAAATAATAATTGATCATATTGTCCTTTTAAGTATGCTTTGCTGAAGCTTTATATAGGAACTTTCAGATTGGACTTGCTAAAAGCCTCTGAAGACTGAAATCAAGCCAAGAACTCACTGGCAGACTTCACTTACAGCATCTACAAATTTGGATGAATTAGTGTTTTCTTGAAGTTTGCAATATATCCCAGGTTTCCAGAGCCTGCCAGAAAACGACATTCCTACCTCACCTCTAAAGCTGGGAACCATGTATGTCAGTACCAGGCTAGTTTTTCCAAGAGGGTTTTGCAAGCATTGACTCAGTAAAGTCAATTTTCATTTTAAAACTGTCTGATCATATCTGATTCTATGCACATCATTTATAAATATGACATTCCAGTAAAAGCCTTAGTTATATAACCAATTTTTCCAATTATGTCCTGTTACAAGAAAGACAGATTCTTATTGAAGTATATACATAATTATATTGCTATAAAAAAAGAACATTTAATAAGAGTTTCCAAATTCTGGAGTGATCAGTCAGAAATAAAAAGGTAACTGTTTTACTTCTATTTACAAAAGTATAATCCACTAAATTTCAATAAGTTACAGATAGTTTGAAAGAAAAGAGAATGAAGTTCTTCAAATCCAGAAAATTGAACATTAAAGAAACAGCAATGTTACAGAAAGCTAGCAAAAAACATTTAAAAAAGTAATCATTTGTCAGTTTATTCAATCCCACATATTTGATTCTTGTTCTGCTTGATACTGGGTTAGCAATTTCATGAATCCATGAGATTCTTTACCAGAGCTCTGGAAATCCTCATCCATTCTAGTGAAATGATCTTAAAGAGACTTAACAAATGCCATCCAAAGCCTGTACCCCAGAGTACATGTCATAGTTATTTTTTTTTCCAATGGTCTATGAGATAGTCTCTTTTCTTGAAGATGAAGCACTCTGGCCTGTAGTTGACTACAAGTGCTTTTGAAGAAGAATTAGATTAAAACAAAAACTATCTGTGACTAAAAATAAAAATAATAAAAAATAATGGCCATGGTTAAAGATCTGAAGAAAACTTATTCAAAGACTTCTTTATGGTACCTTAAGGAATTGTCATCCAGAGCACTGGATTGGATCAGGAATTGGATTCATCTCCTCTTAAAATTAAACTGACTTCACAGGATTTGTGCTACAACTGGGCTGGGCAGGTTACAGGAGAAAGCCACACCAAAAAGAGAGCTCAGAAGAGCCTGTCTAAAGTTAGAGCAAGGAGAAAGTCTTTGTCATGTTTAAGCCACCATATATTTAAAGCATCTATCTATCTATCTATCTATCTATCTATCTATCATGTATTTATCTATAATCTATCATTATCTACCTACCTATCCTAGTCATGTGTACATGTAAATCTCCATATCATCATCATCTCAATATGCCCTGATGTAATTTTTCATACATTTGTTTCAAATAAGTTATTTTATTCCCTAAATGTACATTTTTATAATTAATGGCAGTGTAAAGAAGATATAATGCACTTTTTGGAAATATTCCAGAAGGGAACTGCCATATCCCTCAGAAGATAGGATTGCAGCAGCCCCGACCCTGTTACTTTAAGTGGCTGAAGCCTGACAAACACATTACACACTCTTGTGCCACAGAAACCTTTAGCAGGTTTTCCAGCTAAAGGAAAATCCACCAGGGCTGGCAACAGAAACTTCTGTGATGCCAAAACACTATCAACAAACCACAGCTACCTGTTCCTCAAGTAGTATCATTATGAAATAACTGATCATCTTCCAATACAATAAGCTTACCTTGGTAACATTTAATTTAAACTAACATACTCCAAATGATATATAGAAAACTATCAATATTTTTGACAAAAAATAAATTACTCAAATCTAAATATTTTATGGGCATTTGGGATTACATTTAAAAACTTTTATCTCACAGAAAAATAAAACATCCTGTATGTAGTCGTTACATCTTTGCTAACTGATCTTATTTCCTGTTGTGTTAAGTGACAGAAGGTCTTTTTAAGGTTTCCCACCTGATGTTGAAGCCAAGAAAAGGACCCAGACAAATATTACACAAATAAATACCCACACTTCTTAATGCATGTTAGTTATTTACCCGCTAAGATCAAGCCTATTATTATAAATAAAGAGTTGGTACAGGTACTTTTTTGCCTTACCTTTTAAAATGCAAATGTGACACTTTTTTTAAAAGTGAAGACTTTTTTATCCTTTGTTTAAAAAATTATGAAAACGTGTTAGACAAAAAGCGTTGGTAATAAATCTACAAGTAAAAGTTCCACATGTAAGCTGTTTTCAATCTTTAAGCTGGTAGCTGTGCTACAATAAAAAGAAGATGTAATGAGAGGCAACACAAAAGAAAAAAATTATCAGAAAAATATTTGGAGACAAGTTTTGCTTTGTTTTTTTATTCCCTAAACTAAAAAGCATATTTTACTCTGATATAAGAATACAGTAGGAGCATTTAATAGAGTCAAATGCTACTGATCATCTCTAAAATCTCCCTTTAACTTCATTTAATTCGTTTTAATTTTGCTAGCTATGCTTTCGGGGAAAAGTATCTAATCTCTTAAGAAACTCCCTGACTCCTGGTTCTAAAAGATATTTCTCCAGGCAGAGGTTAAGCTTAAAGCTTCATGAACAGCTTCAAAGAAGCAAGTTGTTCAATTCAAGGATAATTTGCTTCTCGCACTTGATTTCTTAGTCTTTAGTCCAGAATTCTAAACAGAGCGACCTGAGGCCTTTATAAAAGATACAATATTGTTAGAAAATGAGCTATTTGTGTTTACACATTTGAATATTTTGAGTTCATCTTTACAAAGAGTGCTGGCAAGAGAAATAGAGTAAAAAAATTCTCCATTAATATTTTCTGCATAGCTATGATGAATAAACATAATGAGAGCCCAAACTTTAGTGTTTCTGATGCAAGTAGTTTAGTAAATTTTTAGCAGCTGTTGAAATATAACTCTTACAGTTGCAATAAAGCAGATTTTATATTTGCAGTATGCAAATCTAAATCATCCTTTTTTAAAACAACGTATTTTATTGAAATAACTGATGCAAGCACTTCTGACTAATCATAATTTATAAATTTCTTAGTTGACAAAATTGTTTTTTTCACACTGTATATCACATACTACGTTGCACTATAATGCAATAATTTAGAGAATAGGTTCGAAGTAAGGGAGTCCAAGATTTGAATCTCATCCTTGTAATTAATTTGCTATGAGACCTTGGCCACATAAGTTAAACATTTTAAGCCTTATATTCATCATCTACAAAATGGTAATAACTATAGCATCTACCTTGTGGAGTTGTCATACTGATTAAACGGAAAGATAATTGTCCAGCACTCAGCACAGTGCTTGCCTTTCTTATGCTTCATCGTCAACATCAACGACAATATCATTCGACCAATATATGTCCTGTGCCTGCAATTTTTTCTTACACATATGAAGGAATAAATCCTTTATAATTTGTACTCTAACCTTCATAGTACAGCTTTAACTAATAGATAGAATCATGAAGCACGTTGGGGGGATAACAACTTGGAAGGCCATTCAGCTCATCTTTCTGCCACACCCAATTTTGTTTGCATTTAAGTTTCAAAGATATCTGAGACAAGAACAATGAAGACGGGAAGTAGTTCCTTGACCTCAAAACATCAAGAAATGTTTCTGAAGTTTTCAAATTATACAATTATGTCAATTTACATTTAGCAAAAATAAAGCCACATTCTTGTCTTTCTATAACTTGATGTAAGGGAATTCCCGGAGGCCTCTCTCTGGAGCTTTTTTGCATACTAATTATTCAATGGTTTAAATCACAGCACCAGCACCATCTATTGGGGAATTTTTTTCCTGAAACAAATGTTTCTGCAATTCAGGAAGAACACATAACAAAACAAATTTAGGTCCATTTCAATCCCCCACTAAGATTTTTTAAAAGTTTATTTTAGTAAATAATTTCTTTTAATGATCCTACTCAGGAATTGGTAAAAATCTTAAGTAAAAAATCGTATGACATCCACTGTTTAGTGCAGTACATTTTGAGACATTAAAAAAATAAGTATCAAAAAGTAATAGGCCTTAAGGGAGCATAAGTCTTCCCTAATTATCACACAGTCTGATGCACGCATGCCTTTTGCCTGCTAATGACTGGGGAGATGTGGCAATTTCCTTTAAAAATCCAGCCTCTTGTCATTCTTTTGTGCCAAGATAATTCAGATGCAATGGATGAAGAGCAGATTAGGCCATGATCCACTGATCATAACTTTCTATTGGATTTATAGCACCAGATGGCCTAATTAGTCGCAACAGTTCTCAATCTCTGTCTGTCAGAGAGACCAGATGTAATTTCTACCTTCTGGTGAAATAAACTCCTAAGATTGAATGCAAGAAATAAAATGTGAAACATAGACTAAATAATTGAGATTTAAAAGTTAGTAGAAGTGAGTCTACGTACCTGAGCAAAGATTCCTGGGCCCATCATCTCCTTCTCCGCAGAAGGCAACTTTCAAGGACAACTCAGCCCCAGGCACATAGGAGCCATTTCATGATGGGTACATTTTTACTACAATTACTTTGTTTATATTCAAACACACACACACACACACACACACACACACACACACACACAGAATTCATGTTTCCTATCAAATGTCATTTGGTCCCACATTTATCTTTTTTTTCTTCTTGAGTCTTTATTCAGAAAATTAATATCTTGTTTTAAAATGTTAACATGCTAAAAATAGTCCTCCATTCAGCTCTGTTGAAGATAGACTTCAAATCATGCCTCATTTGTATCTTGCTACATGTCTGTCTTCTAAGGATTTGACTAATTCTAGCATGCCTTCTGTCTTCCCAAGTAATTCACTACACAGAAGAAGAAATAAGAAACTGCAAAAAAAAAGGACTATGATAGTTTAACTTTCATATGTTAAAACAATGGAAATTCCCTGTAGCTGTCCCTATTTGCTTTAATACTTTCAAGATTAGTTCACAAGCTCTAATCTGCTATTGGTTTGCTAAATATGAAGCCATAATCAACATGGGGTGGAGGGACTTTTAGTTGTGAGATCAACTGATATTCAATGTCAATGCCAAAATAACATTATCTTCCTCATATGTAAAAAATGAAAATTAAAATGACATTATTCACACCAATAAATATGCATTCAGATTTCTAAGGTTTTTCCACACCCACTCCAGCCCACCCCCGCACCATCAGTCTAACTGAATATCCTCCAGGCTAGTTTTGAACATTATTTTTAAGAAGGACTATAAGCTTTTGGTGCATACTGAGTATATCTTTATTTTTCTATCATCATCCTTAAACACACTGTCTGGTTCCTAGGCTGTTATACATGAATGTTGTGGAATAAAAAGGAAATATCTATACCCTATTCCCATAAAAATAGGTCATGTTTTATAAGTAATATAATTAATCTTTTCACTGACAGCTTGCAATTTCAGAGCAAAAACCATGTTATGACATCCTGACATGGAACCTGGAAACATAAAAAGAAGACAGTATTACATCTTCACTCCCTATGTTTGTTTTTCAGTGGTAGACTACTCTCAAGAAATATACTACCTATGATCCAATAGTTACAGAATTGTGAAAAAAGAGCAATTCAAAGATAAATGTTTCATAGAATAATATACTTTTAAGGCTGATAGGAATCACTAAGATCCATATAAATATTACAAATGAGGGGTTTTAGTAATTGTAGAGTTTGTGAAATGTTACCCAATTAGTTTTTGGATATTCTTTTTCCTATGACATTATTCTCATCTTGTCAGTTCCATAATAAAGATATAACCAAAATCACAATAAGTGTGCATTTTAGTAAAAGTCAAGGAAGTGTCTATATCCTAGGGGACTTAGAAGGCATAAGAGATTAAAAAGAAGTATTTTTAAATGAATTAAGAAGGATGAACAAGAGCAAACTATTTAGGAGTTCCACAATCCAAAGCATTGCTGACATTCTCCAACTCAATGTTCTTTTTGAAAAATGACTGATATGAGTTTAAAGGGAGAAATCTGCATTCTTGAAGAATGTGCGGGGACAATAATAGAAGTTAAGGCATCGCTAGTCAGGTTCCAAGAGTGGTAGTGGCTCATCAATTCGAATCTTCTATTTTGTTAGTACAGCCCCAGTGCCAAGTGGCATTCTAACTCTGGGGAGTCCTGCTGTAGGCCTTAAGAAAAAGGAATGAAGATTTCTTTTCCAAATTAAGTTGTCAGGGAGCTCATTTACACTACACAGTGAGTGTGTGTGGGAGACCTGATGAAGATGATGATTTAGGATGCAATAGACACAAGTAATTCTGGTGATGGAAATCCACAGCAAAACCCACCTAGAAAGATAAAGCAGAACTCCTATTATCTGTAGGAGGCAAAATCACATGTCTTTTCCCTTTACAAATTTCAAGTTACCCTACTGGGTTTGGGAATGCCGGGAAAACTCATTTACTCAAGATTCATGTTTTAGCATAAGATTATTATACAGACTCGTATGCATGCCAACTTTTAAAAAAGCTTATGTTCATTGGACCTTTTTTAAAGGATTTATCATGTAACTTTTTAACATTTTAAATTGTTGTTGTTGTTGTTAGGGAGTCTAAAAACTGGATCTGTCTAATCACATCATGGATAGCATGCAACATAGTGACATTTAAAATACCTAAAAAAATTATAGCCTTCCATCTGCAAAGGCAAAATTATGTGTTTTGTGTTTTGGGTGGTTTTTTTTTTGAAAATTCTGTCTACAAAAAATGTTTTAAAATGCTAGGCAAATACACAAACACACTTGCCAAATTGTGGTAGTCATCAGCTAACTACATAGTTTGTCATAGGAAAAAAAAAAGATACAGAACACAAAAAGAGTAAAACAATAAAACAAAAATAGAAATTGTATTTTAACTTACTTCAGTGTATTAGGTGTGCTTGCTCTTTAAATGCTAGAAAAAATATTTTTTAGAGTCTCATGAGAATTTGATCTTAAATTTAAAAATATGGTTGTAATATCCCATTTTAGTAGCAAAGTGTCAGCTTTAGAAATAGAATCCCAGTGACAAGTACATTTCCACAGAAGCAAGCAAAAAGGGCAAAACTCACAGTAGTTCTATAGTTAATCGCTTCCCGCATTTTTTTACAAGTGTTTTTACAGCGTGCGCAGTCAACTTTTTAGAGCGATTTAATGTAATCTGCTTCTGTGGGTTCTCCATCTTAAACGTGACGTGAAAGAGCCTTCCATTCATGTGCATCTGTGCATTGGATTATTACATTCATCTTATGCTGTTGAAACATGGACATTCACTATCTTATTCACAGGAACATTTCCTTATAAAAGACTGCAAAATTGTGGGCCCACAAATTAACAGAACATTCTTTGCTCCTTTTGCTACATCCAAAACATGCTGGAGCAACCAGTGCTTTTGTTTTGCTTGTATAAAATGATTCATCGAGTTCTCTTCTCACATGCAGCTAGATTCCAGGAGAATGTGGCCAATCTGTGTATTTTACTTTATATTACTATGCTAAGAAATCAGGTACAAGCTCATGTACTTACAGGCAAACAATATTCAGGTAATAGTTATTAAGTATGTGACTACTGTAATTTCTTGATAGTAAGAAAATATTACTAATAAAGTTAAAAATTCAACAAAGGTTTTGTTTTGCTTTATATATTTTTTCTAATTTTCTGATGTTTAATATAGCCAGATTTAGCTTTAAAATATTTTTAAACAAGTAAATCTAAGTAACCTCTATAGGAATCCATGAGTTTGCATGCTAATATTCAATAGATTTTTATCGCCTTGACTCTAAGCAGGCACAATAAGCACACACTTTAAAAATGTAGATAATTTCACTTACACATGAACACATAAATAAAAATATTAGAATGTAATAAAGGCTTGGAAGTTACAGATGGTAGACATAGTTTTTCAAGACCTAGAGCTGAATCATTAAGGCTGTGCTTCAAATTAGAATATATTTGAACTTTAAAAGATTGTATTGTTTCATAAGCATTTACAATTTAGCAGGGCTAACAATTATCAGCCAGAACAATTTACTGTTATAATGCCGTAATATTAGTACCTCATTTTTTACTTGTGTTAAAAATGTTACAGTTGTATATTTTTATAAAATGTGGGTATTCCATACTGAAACAGAAAGGTGTGTTTGAACCACACAAGATAGTCAAATAACATGTTAAGAATTGAGTTAATATTAAAATATATAGATTTTGATATTATCATCATCCCTAAAAATTAAATTAAACTTCAATATAGTGCTATAGTTTTAATAGTCTACTGAGATATATGGAAATGTGCTTTAATATAAAATTATCTTTCTGTCAGATAGTCATAGTTATGTTTTTCATAAATTGCTTGTTGAAAAATCTGCTCTTCCAGAAACACCCTTCCTGCCATCATAACATCCCAAGCTATCACAGTGCTTTCCAGTCCTCAGAGCACTTCTGTGTGAGTCTCAAGATAGCCCTGTGAGGTGGACTGACCTTGCTGGGTTGTCTCTCTCACCCATAGATGAGAAAACTGAAGCTCAGCGACAGAAGCTTCAAATATTACAGTTCTCTCTTCTTTTTTTTCCAATGTAAAATATACATTTCAAATTTTGATCTGACCTATATATTTTTGTAACCCATACACAGAAGCTCATATGCCTCAAAGATCCCTAGCCAAATAGAACGTTGGCAGATGCAGCAGTGTTTGATAAACAACTTCAGAGATACTATCAGCATGGCTTCTTCCTAATATCATTTTTGGCATCCATCTCAAGAAAATAAAAAAGGAAATGAAGAATTGAAATAAGATAATCAGGATCAAACCTTTTTTCTGATATATAACAAACTCCTAAAATATACTCATTTTTAGAGTGGTCCATTTAATAGCATATTTATTAGGCAGTATAACCCAGTAACAACCTGCATGTAGCAAAGGTGTAAATACAAACATATATGTGTATTATATATAGTTAAGTGATAAAGAGCAAGTATTCATATATCTTTCAATCTGTGAAATATTATATTGTTCTCTAATGAGGTTTCCTGTTTGAAATTGAACATAAAATTAAGGAAATGAGAAAAAGAGGACTAAATAACTAAGAGCAGTAGAACACAAGAAAACATATTCCAGTATCCTTCTATTTATGTTATCAGTCTTAATAAGTAATACTCTTATTTAGAAGTATGTCTTCTAATCTCGTAGCCAAGGTATCCCTAATGCTTTTTAGATCAATTTTTTCCTTGTATAAAATGCAGCAGCATTTTAATTCAACTTAAATTCTGCATTCTATCATGTCCTTTATCTAAGGACTGTAAAATTTAGACCCTTAGTCAAAATATATAGATACATTTTTCATTTCTGTAACCCCCACTGAATTTCTTACTTGAAAATGGAATCCAATGCCTCTCCAACCTCACACACATTTGAGAAACAACCCATACACTTAAAATGTTAGTTTCTTTTATATCAGTGTTCACTGATTGAAATATTGGATTGGAATGTGTGCTACATCAAAGATGATGTGTGATAAAAGCAGACTGCCTATCCATACAAGCTTATTGAGCTGTCTTTTCCAGAAAATTCCCCCAAGATCTTCCAGTTTGAAAAATACATATGCATAAACTGAAATGTATCTAAGTATACAATAACCATTCAGACCCACAGCTAGGTCTGCAAATATAGGGGGTGTGTTTGGGTGTGTGTTTTTGAAGAGGCAAAGTCTGGATTTATTTCCCCCAAGTCCTTGATATTTGATCTTTACTTCCCCACATTTTGAATGTTGGGAGACAAAGTGGAGGGATAAGAGCAAGCCAGACATCAAACCCATTTATTCTGAATCTTAAATTATGACTTTTTATCATCAATATTTTGGTTACATTGTTACACAAAGAACAAATTAACATCCGGTTTGAGGTCTCATCTTTGATTGCTTTGGGATTAGTGACATTTCCTTGGCATATGAATCCCGCACCCATCAACTCTCAGCTGTGTATTAATAATACTGTTGTACAAGATGCCAAAACAAGAAGGATTTGTAAAACTGCTCCCAGGGTGCCTCAGCCAATACCTTTAACTGCTGTGGCTTCCAGGTGGCTTCCTGCCAGGTACACATAGGAGAGTATCAACGCCTCCCTTTCCTTGGCAGATCAAAAGAGGATCCCACGGAAGAGGAGCTGGACCTGTTGACTTTGATGCGACTGATCACTGTGCGCTCACTCAGAGGTGGATCCAAACAAATTAAAACACACGCTGAGAAGTCACGGTACACTCGGAAAGAACAGTGTATTGGGGGATTTGGTCATTACAGCTTCCACTTCCAACTTATATGATTCAGGGCCACCGAGGAACACCGGGTTCTTAAAGGATTCCAGAATGTAAATTAAGAATAAAAAAATCCAGGTTGCTAGTTCTAATGATGCATCTTAGAATTCCTTTGAAAGAATAAAGAGAATTGTCCCTTTGTTATTTTTACTTGGATAAACAGATAGATATTTTTGTTTGGTTTGGTCTTGTCCAAAATAAAATATACAAGTACTTTATTGTTTTGTTTTGTTTGATCTTAACTATAAATTCAGCATACATTTTTCTCTCCCCAACACCAGCAAGAAAAATAAAAATGAGGTCGAAGAGGGAGAGCTGAGTATGGAAAGAAAAGTAAAGCTTTTCAAGAAAAAAACACAAACAATACAAAACAAAAGTTGCAGTCCAATCGTGCAAAATTTGCTTCTCTGGATAAAGCACTTCTTGACAGGTTCACAATATCCCCATCCCCCTCCCAATTCCTCCCATCCACATGGTGGGAAGGAAAATACAGAATGAAAGTGAAGCCGTTCTTTTTCTTAAGGCTATACAGACACACACAGAACACATGTCAAGGACTGTCCAGCGGGAGGTTCTTTACTGAGCTCTTGCTTTGAGTCCTGAGTGCAACTGCAATCCATCCTGGGGTCAGCAGCACTCCTTGAATTGGGACAACAATACAACGTACAAACAAAAGAAGTTAAGTCAATGGTCCCAACAATAAAATCCGATATTGACTTTACAATCACAGGTACAAATTGCTCAAATTGATAATTTCATTTCTCCTTAAGACCTTGTCGTCTAAAACTAATTAGAGGCCAGGTTCCCGAGGAATTGTCAATATTCAAAAAAAAAAAAAAAAAAAAAACTGGAGGTTTAGAAGGAAATCATTTTTCTACTGCAACAGTCTGACGGAGGTTGGAACCAAGTTGTCCTATTCCGGCAAGTTCGGGGTGTTTGGAAGGGTGGATTCCTGGGTCCAGATTGCAATTTCCCCATCATCCAGGGGGCTCTGTGTTTATAGAGGAAAAACCAAGAAGCCCGAGAATGTGGAATATTTCCATCCCCCCATGAGGTTGCCCCTCTCCAGTTTGAGATGCACTTTGTCTTCCCTTTCCATTAGCAGCAGGACGCCATTGCTGGCAGCTTCTCTGGTAACATCCTGGTCTCCTGCAAATGCTGAGATCACTGGGTAGCCGTTCTGCATTAAACTGACCTAAAATGTAGAGGGTAAAGCTCAGCAGACCATAATGGACCCCACTCCCACACATTGTTCTCTTTTCCTTTCAATACCCTCATTCCCACCTTTACTTATCCTTTGGAGCCCACTTCGGGGGGCCTGACAGTGTTGACTTCCTGCTGATTCAGAACCACACCCCCATGAAAAGTCCAGCTCCATTTCCCTGGCTTCCCAGACCATGTGATAGGGTCTTTGGCAGTGGAAATCTGGTTTTTGTGTTTTTGTTTTTTTTCTTTTGCTAGAGATAGGGTCTCACTATATTGCCCAGACGGGTCTTGAACTCCTGGCCTCAAGCAATCCTCCTGCAACAGCCTCCCAAAGTGCTGGGATTACAGACAGATATGAGCCACTGCGCCCAGCCTTAACAATGGGGACCTATTAACCCAAGCCTAAAAGGGTCCAGTTGTCAAAGCTACCCACCTGGATGGTTTGTCTGTTATACACTTTGACCACATGGAAGCTGAAGCTATAAATTCCTTTCCTCGGTGCTACAAATATACTGGAGGCAAGATCAAAATGATTGCCAATATTTACTAATACCTGAAAAAGAAAAGGGAACACAGAACTAACATAGCAAGACCCTCCTCAGCATAGGTTTTCAACATCCTCAGACAACCACTGACACTGGGAAGCTGGTAACACCAACTCAGCAAACCCAGGCTTCCCCAGGACGGAGACAGTATGAAAGTTAAAATATCCTGCAGCAGGAATTAAGTTCAAAGGTATTCTAACACATCGTAGCTAATAGAGATTTTAGAGTACATTTTATTTATGCCTTCAAAAAGTGGATGTGAATTTTGTGTGATGACAGACAGGGCAGAGAGAAATGAATGGAAGATGGTAAGTTCAGTAAACAAATTGTAAAGTGAGACTGTGGAAGTCTGTGGGATTATGGGCCCTTCAACATGTTGCCCTGGTTGACAAAAACAGGGTTCCATACTGGATGAATAGAGAAAGGGTCATGGAGCAAGAGGCTAATTAAATGAGATCACTTCTGTAAGATCAAGCTTGGGACCTAACTTCCTGTGCTCCAGGAGAGAATGGATTCCGGAGTTTCGGTCTCCAGTGTTTCCCAGTGCCTGGCACCTTTCCTAACAGCACACAATAGGTGTTCAAGAATGAAAGGTGAATGGAAGATCTTTGTGGATAAGCATTTGCTGCCCCAGATTTTCCTCACTTCCCTCTGAGCAGAGGGCCCACTCCCTTACCTAAGCTGTGGTGTACTGCAAATAAGCTTGAATAGAGAATCAGCAGTTTGGAAACCCTGAGCTCAAATGAATGGAATTCTACAACATGCAAGAACAATGACAAAATGAGCCACCTGACATGAGATCACATGACCCTGAAGGTGGTTTTCCTCAGATAAAAGGGGGTGAGCATTACAGTGGCATAAGCAGACTTCAAGAATGGCAGGTCCACCATTATGACCCAATTTCCTTTCAGATGTTCGAGGCAGAATCTAGCCACTTTGCCTGGATCTGTCCTCATCCTCCTCATCTATAAATGCTCAATTCATTTAAAAGTCATAAAATGGCCTGCCTGGAGTTCTGGGCTTTTAAAACAAACATCTAGCAACAACATCAAACCCCTAGATTAAAGATCTTGTCATCTAATCAGAACATAAACTCTAACCAGAATAACTTTTGCTGTTAATTCTTGCACACTCATTACAGATGAATAACATGCAATTCCCAAAGCAATGTGAAATGCTGCCAATGACAATTGCTGAAATGACTTGTGAAATATGCCTGTTCCAGCTTCCTCAGCCCGGCTGTGAGCACCACTTCAACTCTACTCAAGAACAGAACTGAGACAGACACTCTGGGCTCTGTTGTTAAAGATAAGCACCTCAGGATGCCTATTCTCAGTCTCACAAGGCGATGCTCTCAGACTTCCATACAAAGCTTTAGAAAGGAAAAAAGGGCTTCTCCATTCAAGCCCTTGGTGCTGCTTCTTGCCTTCATATCAACTCCTTCACCTCATTTTGAAATTCTAGCAACTAGTAAATGCAGGGCCCTGATACAGATGAAAGAACACCCAACCAGACCTGAAAAATAGGCCTCAGCTCCTCACTATAGGGGGACCAGAGAAACATTATTTAACCTGCCCTGTCATAGTTTGCTATGTATAAAATTAGAATATTACTACTACCATCCTGGTCCTACGACAGACTTTTTTTGACACCCAAATGAAATGGTTGGGCATGAACACGCTGAGAAAACTATTTGCAAGACATTGATAAACGAATAATAAAAAGATTATAATAATACACATAGGAAAACTTACTAGCTCCCAAATGTCTATTTCATTGTTGTAGCCTTCATTTGGATGTATTAAAATAAATGATTTAATGTTTTCTAAATAAAAATGAATTAAAGAAGACACCCCCCCAAAAAAACAAACTCCTCAAATACATAATTCTTAACAAATACTAATAAAATAAGTACACTGGCTTAAAAAGAGTCAAGAGTGTGAGTGTAGGTTTATCATTAGGTCTAAGAGCTGGCTTACAGAGGGAAGGAAAGTGAATGAAACATGTACAGTAAGCCCAGATATGTTGTCAGTGACTGCCGAGAACTCCATTTTGTGGGAAACACTTTGGCAAAAGGATTAGCTTATTATCTAAAGTTTGGAAACCACTATAATGTTTTCAGTTTCTGAAAAATAATATAAACCTGTGACGTAAGAGAAGGTCACAACTTAACCCTAAGCACCAATAACCCAAAGAAAGGATTTTGAGGACCTGATTCTTTCTCTGACCCTTCTGCTTTGAACCAAGTGGCAGAGTTAAGTGTCTTAAGATGACTTAAGTCACTGCTCTCTTTAAAAGTTTATACAAGTGCACTATACATTTATATATCAGGCACAGTGCATTTGCAATGTATTTCACTTACCATATACTGTATTTACATAATCTAATTATTTTGTTTTGTCTTTATACTACCATCCCAGCTATATAACACATTCTTCCCCACTTATTTTTCTTGAAGATAAACATGTTCTAAACATCCTATTGTTTAAAATAAGCAATAGGTATGTATTTCCCAAATGCTGGCTGAGATCTTTAGAGGACTCCTTTCTTGAGCCTGGAGAATATTAAATGCACTCAATCCTTAAGGTGGCCATCTGCATGACTTAAGACCATCAACTACAAATTTCCCCCACCCCACAGCGAAAAGTAACACGTTCAATGCCTCCTTTTGGGAAATATATTTCAAATCTCCGAGTTTGAAGGAACTCTTAGCTTAGACAGCGTTAAGGGACTCTCAGTCATCCAAATGCCAAGTGAACTGCTCCTTTAAAAGTAACAAAGCCACAATGTTCAGAGGGGAAACAGGAGGAGTTCGTACTAGAAAAAGGAGACAGGAAGGGCAGGACAGAGAGCCTGGGAACTCCCTGTCCAAGAAGCCTGGACCCAAGTCCGCGCGCCCAGGCCCTCGGCCTCCTCCCCGAGTTGGCGGCGGGCTGGACAGGCCGACCGGCTGACCTGGTCGAAATAGATGGTCATGGTGCGGTTGCTCATCTCCGACGGCTCATGGTTGGTGCTCCGCGTGGCGGAGAAGGCCACCTTGGCGCTGCCGGAGCGCACGGAGATGCCGAGGGAGGAGGTGACGGCGCCGTCCGCCGACGGGCTGGAGTCGCACACCACCAGGCACTTGCCCTCCAGGACGATGGGCTCCGTGTCGTTCTGCGCCCGCACGGGGCAGCAGGCGGGCAGCAGCAGCAGCAGCAGGGCCAGCGCCGCCCCCAGGCAGGACCCGCAGCCGGCCGGCTCGCGCAGCGCCCCCCGGCGCCCGGGCATGGTCAGCGGTCGCCCGCGGGGGTCCCGGCCGGGCGCCGGCATCGGGGCTGGCGGGGAGGGGGACGGCGCGCGGGGGCGGGGGCGCGCGGGGGCGGGCAGAGCGCGGGAGGCACCTGGAGCGGCCGTCGCTGGCCTTCGTCCCCTGCTCTGATGGTCAAGGCCGGGTCGTTCTCAGAAGAAGGGCGCCAGCGGACCTGTCAGGGCAAAAGGAACCCAAACCCTTAGACAGGGGAATGGGACAAGGGAGACGGGGAGCAGGTGCCTGGGGCTCGGGCTCTGCCCTCGAAGGCCACCCTCTTGGTCCCGCGCACAGCTGCCCCTCTCCCCGGTTCGGCACAACAGGTTCGGAGAAACGTCTGGGCGCACCCGGCGGCGCATCCCTGAAGGCCCCTGGGCGGCGGCGAGGTGAGGGCCCCGCGACTTGCAGGTCCTCGCCCCGGGTAGGAGAGACCATCTAGAGGGCGTCAAGGCCACCCCCGCCCATTCAGCCAAAGGCAGGAGGAGACTTTAAGACGCAGGCAAAGAAAAAAAATTCACGAAATGCTTGCTGTCGCCTTCGTTTCATTTTCTTGAAGGGAACACCAAAAAACCCCTTTCCTTTCCCTGCTCACTGCTATTCTCTAATTTTCCGTCCTGAAAATGTCTGGAAAGTCCATTTAAGTCCCCTTATTAAAGATTTTTTTAAATCTATTTTCTACCCAAAGTACAAACCCCAGGATCCTCCCTAGGGTATATCAGATGAGTAGAGGGAAAAAAGGAGAAAGAGAGAGAGAGACGGAGAGACAGCGAAAGAGACTGACTCTGAACCCCAACACCCACTTCCAATTTCCCCGCGGCCACTGGCGAGTCCCCATGGAGAAATCCCTCGGATTCCTCTCTCGGGCGAAGGACAAGAAGACGACAGCATCTCAAGCCTTGCTTATTTTCCAGCTCTCGTCCTAGACCCCGGGGGTCCTGTCTTTCCCGGCTGGGAGGCAGCCTCTGTAGGTTTCCGCTAGCTTACACGCCCCTTTGCACTTTTACCCCGTCCCCTCTCCTCCTCGCGGTAAACCAGACAGGTCATTCCAATTCTCAGCCAAGAAACCAAAAGCGAAGAAGCCTCCCCTCACCGCCCACAGCCTCCGGTCAACTCCTCCAATATTCTTTCTAAGAAAAGAGAACTTGTTTCTTGGTAAATATCCTCTATCCCCGGCCCCAATACGAAATGATACATTCTCATTCTCTCTCTCTCTCCTCTCTCTCTCTCTCTGTCGTCTTCTGCCCCCCCCCCCCCCCCCCCATACAGACTAGCCACAGTCCTTATTGGAATACAGGAGCAGGGTTAAGGCAATTAACACGCGGACACAGGAGGGCAGGGTCGGGGCTGGTTACCTGGAACGTCCATGACGGGCGAGCACCGCCGTCCGCGAAGTTGCTCTGCTTAGAGAAATGAGGCGAGCGGGAGCTGTCGGGAGGAGGACACGGAGCGCGACCCTTCTCCCCGCGCGTGGCCAATAACCGAGCCGCCCCGCCCCGCCGCTTTCCCGCGCCGGCCCGCGCCCGCTCCGGTCTGCACCACGCCCCGCGGCCCGCGCCCGCGCCCCAGCGCACCGCACTCGCCCCCGTGCGCGGCGCCCCAGCCGGAGCCCCGGCGTCCCGCGTCCTGCCCGGCGCGGCGCCCCGCACCGCACGCCCCGGCGCCTCCGACCCGCGCGCCCCGCGCCCCGCGCCGCCTCCTCGGGGCCGCTCGCGCTCCCGCACCCACCGCGCCCCCAGCGCGGCTCCCTCGCGGGGCCCCCGGTCCCGGCCTCCCGCCGGGCTCCAGAGGGCACAGCCGGGCGCTGCCCACGCCCCGAGGACTCCGCGCGTGCCCTCCCTCCCGCTGGCGATGCCACCTCCCCGCGTCCGCGCCGCACCCTGCAACGCCGGGGTCCGGCTCTCACCCAAACACCCAGGGCAAAATCCTCCCGACGCGGCTCTTTTAAAAATTAGGCACCCTCAAAAGCAAGGGTCGTTTCTCTTCTTTTAGATGCTTTCTCTTCTTTTCCAAATTCCCTCCAAGTCTGAATCTTGCATAGCGTGACCACTTTCATAATGAAAGAGAAGAAGAAAGAAAAACCCAAAACAAAAACAGTTTAAAAAAAAAAAAAAAATGAGATGGAGAGAAAAAGCCTGGGGATTTAATGATCGAAGGACCGTGGTTCCAGGTCTCCCGTTTGGGAAATAGGTTTTGGCAAGGATTGAAGAGGCACCTCCCGCCTGAGTTTATGCGTCTGCTCCTCTGAACCTCGGGGCTGGAGGAGCGCGTTGGCACTGGTGCTTATTTATTAAAATGCGGGCTCCGGGCTCTAACGACCTGAGGAGACGCGCCGGGTTTCCGAGCTGCGCCCGGAGCGCGGGCGAGAAGCGCAAGCACGGACGTAGGGCGCCACCTACGGGCGCTGGGGCCTCCCTGCCGCAGGCTGCGGGCAGGCGTCTCCGACGAAAGAGCGGGGGAGTCCCAGCGACAAGGGACAGGGTTGCAGAGGGTCCTCCTCCTTCACCCCCCAAAGCAGCGCTGGACTCTGCAGAAATACAACAGAAGCGACGACAGCAAGAATAATAATAACCCGTCTTTCAATACCTTTGCCCCGACACAATGAAGCGGCACTCTTGATTTTGCAGATCTTCGCTGCTCTAACAACCCTGCCAAGATGATAGATGCTCCAGTGAGGTTATCATCAGTTGTTATTGTCTGCACAACGTTTGCACAGACCACTAGGCTGCATAGTCCATACCATCCCTAAACAAAGGCCGTATTTAAATGTACTTTCTCTGTTGAACCTGATTATTTAACACATCGTTTAAAAAATACATTGCTCTTTGACTTGCATAGTGTGTCTTTTCTGATAGGCTAATTAAAACTAAACCCCAAGTCAGCCAGTGCTGTTCATTAAAGTGTCTGTATTTCTTATTCCTCCAGACTTCACACCTAACCCTCTTTCCTTTGAAGATTCCAGCAGTGTTCTGATTCCACGGTGAGAAACAACGTAGGTCTTTTCAGGTGGAGGGTTTTAAAGGCCTTATTTCCCATAGGCTCTCTCACGGTTCTTGCCCCATTTAGAATAGAGCTGCCAAGGCCTCATCTCTAGGCAGTGAATATGAAATTCATATCAAATCAGTTCAATTGGAATGGATAGCAGGAAGGCTGGGACAAAGCAAAAACGGTATGGCACACTCTTGGGCGAGACAAAATATTTAGTGTGGGTATATGTGATTAAAAGAGCCAAATGCTTTCTACTCAACATAACATGCAAAATAGTAGAAAATATAAAATATCTCCAAAATCTCTCATCTTCCTAAACTCTAGTCACTGAATATTAAGTACTATGCTTCAATATTGTTATAACATGCTGGTCATGTGCTAGGAAGTCTTTCAAATCCACCATAGATTGCCATGCTTTGTTATTATTTTTGTGAGTTTAATATAGGGAAAGTGGTTCACTCTTACTTTCAAATAGTTACTTTATTACGCTATTGCATCAATTTGATAGTCTCTTAATGTCAAGCTAAGCACAACTCTATCATTTCAACATAGAGAGTACTGAGCAAAATAGTAAAGGACACTAGAACTGCGAAAGAAATGTGAGGCACAGACTTATAATTAGACCAATTTGGGAATGCTAGTTACCTAGCAGTGCCTCTCACACATCTATAAATCTTTAAAGCCCCATTAAGCAACTTTCTTAAATACTGTGCTATAAGCATTTTTTTGACTAATATAAATGCAAACACACTTGAACTAAATTATTATCATCACCTTTGGGGGAAGAAAAACAAACCTCTTTTGTATGTGGCGATGAAAATGTTTAAATAATATATTTTAAAAATCTTTATGTAGTGGACTCAATTATTGAATGATAGCAATAAGCACTCATATAATGACAAAAGCAGGTTAGGGTTGAATTTAGGCTTGAGATTATTTTCTAGAAGGAAGCTAGGAATTGTGAAAGATCCAGATTGACGGACAAATTGATTAATTGGTTGCTCTACCCAAGGAGATATTTAGGTCAATGGGCAGCAGTTTAGCTTGTAAAAAATGCTTAGAAAAATGTTCAGAAATAACTAAGATTTCAAAGCAAAAATATTTTTTTTTTTTGGGTTGGAATCTCACTCTGTCGCCAGGACTGGAGTGCAGTGGCCGCACCCGGCCACCGCAGCCTCGACCTGCTGGGCTCCGGCGATCCTTCCGCCTCAGCCTTCCGTGTAACTGGAACTACAGGCGCGCGCTACCACACTCGGCTAATTTTTTGATTTATTGCAGAGATGAGGTCTCGCCAAGTTGCCCAGGCGGGTCTCGAACCCGCGGGCTCAGGCAATCCACTCACCTCAGCCTCCTAAAGCGCGGGATTACAGGCTGAGCCACCGAGCCTGGCAGCAAAAATATTTCTACTTGTCTCAGGTATTGTTTTTTTCTGTCCCATTTGTATGTTATTAGTGATTGTTGCTATTACTACTAGAACATTAGAGTAGACTTTGTTCCTGTAAGTGTAGGGACATGTCCATAGACAATAAAAATGATGTCAGCTTTATTGGACACTTGTGGTGTGTGAGATATTGCACTATGTCTTTTGTCCAGGATATAACATACTGTTTAATATCCACGAGACCCGCCTGGGCAAGCGAGACCTCATCTCTACAATAAATCAAAAAATTAGCTGGGTGTGGTAGCGCGCGCCTGTAGTTCCAGCTACTTGGAAGGCTGAGGCGGAAGGAT
>CAUYQG010126178.1:0-13014 GCA_963574415.1 Tarsius wallacei | reverse complement strand
CCTGGTATCTGGTATCTGCTGACAGGTGTGTGGATAATCTGAAGCCCTCTTCCCACTGCTTTGGAATCTGGCCGTGCAGTGGGGTTGTAGGTTTGCTCCCTTGAGTCGCCAGCAGGTGGTGCTGTCTCATGGCTCCAGATGATCTTTATCTCAGTTGCTTGTCCCACTGGGGAGGGAGCCTGAGAGGGGGCCAGCCAGGGATGGGCTCACAGGAGGAGATCCAAGGCTCACCCAGAAGTCAAAGCAGCAGTGGTGGTGGCAGTGGCAGCGGCAGCAATCTTAGTCTCAACATATCCTGTGGGGGGGGGTGGATCACCTCAGGCACAGGCTGCGGAGGCAGCCATATCTAGACTGTGGTGGCGATGGACCACAGCGGCGATGACTGTGTCCGGCCGCAGCAGCAATGGCGACGAGTGTCTGGACCACGGAGGTGAGCCCAGCCGTCGGCCCGCTGTGATGGTCAGTGACGGCGGCAGCAGTGGCGGCCGCTTCTACCGCTGGCCCGCTGTGATGTTTCTGCAGTGTCAGTGGCCGAGTTCTGTGTGGGGAGCAGGCCCCCAGGGAGAGAGCCCGAGTCTTTCTGTGTCCTCTTCTGCGGAGGTCTCACAGACTACACTGCCTGGTCACCATCTTGGCGGAAGTCCTTGAGTTAGCTTTAAACAGAGGATCTCCAACCAGGAAGTCACAGGCACCAAGGTCCTGATGCATGAGAGGCTGAGGTGGACTCTGTGACCACCGTTGTTCAGCATGACTGGAGTTGCTGTTGTCACTCCAGGGCATCCTGAATGAGTCCCCACCCAAAATGTCGCAGTCACACCAGGGTTGCTCTGTGAGTCCAAGAACACAAGGGCACCCTGAACCCCATGTGGTGACCTAGGATGTTATGGTACCTTAGAATTCAGGATGCCTGACAACCATGGAGCCCCAAGGAGTATTACAGCTCTCAGCTTTTGCTTGGTGAATTCTTTTCCCGGTCAGGAAAGGTTACAACTCTTTTGTCTGGATGACTCTCAGGTAAATCCAAGTTCTTGTCTCATGACCAAGAAGATGACGGATTGAGGAGTCCAAAAGGGTGAGTGAGTTAAAGTTTATTCAGGAAGCAAGTGTTAGCAGCTCTTGCAAATCTCCCCCTTCCCCAGAGAGGCCCTAAAGAGGGTTGCTGAGGTAAAAAAAAGACCAAGAGACCACAGAGCCATCTAGGGGTTTACATTGTGCTTGAGGCGTGCCAATCAGTTGGTAGTAGGGACTAAAAATACACTAACATAGTTGATCAGTAGTAAGGACTAAAAAAGGCTGTAGGTCAATTAGGAAAACATGCACGAAAAAGAGGGAAAGCAAACGGAAAGAGTGTGGTTGTGGCTTTTGTCTGGAGCCTGCTTTTGCATCTGTTTCTCCAGGTAAAATGAAGCCCTACCCGAGACCCACCCTCACTGCCTGCCTAACCTATTCTTGCTTTCTTGCTTTCTTCTCTCTCAGCAAGCAGAGAAGAAAAGGCATGAAGGAAGGCTGGAGGGGCAGAACTCCACCACAGAGTGGTTGGTGTGCAGTGCTAGGGAGTCCAGACTTTATTGAGAGACAACAGATTTAGAGCCATCTAAGGATTGTGCAACTGCCCAGCTTTGCTCAGATCACCCCAATGAGTGTTTTGAACATCCATGAAAAGGGAGATATGGGGTTATTGCAATGGTGCATGAGGAAGAGGCTGAGCCATGGATGGAAGCAGTGGATGGGAAGAGAGCAGGGGGATGAAGAGGGAGGGAACAGATGGAGATACATTAAGGGTCAAAGGGACAGGATGGATAACTGACAAGATGTGGCACATGGGGGAGATGCATCCTCCCTCAAGCACCTGCAGATGAGGCAGAGTATTCGGGGTAAAGAGCTGGGTGACCTGAGCTCGGAATCCAGTTGCTGCCAATCCAGTCCTTTTTGACTTTGGACATCTGCTTCTGCTTCCATGAAAGGGGAAAGGGTGATGAAAAATTAGCTTAATACCAATATTAGTGAACACTTACAAGATAACTAGAACAGTATCTGGCATGAAATAAGCTCTATACATAGATGCGCCATAAGATAAAGTCTACTCTAGCCCTTAACCTGGGAGAGAGGTCAATGAGAATGGGGTGGGATGAGACGGTACTCTTAGTCAGGGTGAAGGGTGGTCTAGACTGCAGTGCAACTCAGTATGTGGCCCCAGGACCATTACTGAACCTTTTGTTACAGGTTTGTGACAAGTTAAGGAACAAATTGAGAGTAGGAATTTATCAACTTTTATACCAACTTGACACTGCTGCCATATCCAAGGCATGTGATTCTTTTAGATTTTACAGTCAGATGGATTGAAAATTTACAAACAAAATGGTGCATTCACCAGAGATGGTTTGAGAAGCTTTGTCCAAGAGCAGTGGCCCTCAAGATTTGTTTCATGTTAAAACCATCTGGGGAGGTTTTAGAAACTTTGCTGCCCAGACTGACCTAATTCCAATTACATGAAGATCTCTGGGAGAGGAATTTCAACCTTCAATATTTTTTAAAGTCTATAAATGATTCTAATATGCAGCCATATTTGAGAACCAGTGGTCTAGACCAGGGCCTTTCAGATTTTAATGCGCAAATGAATCACTTGAGAGCTTGTTAAAATACAGATTCTGATTCATTTGGTCTGAGCAGGGCCCCAGAGTCTGTATTCCTCACAAGCTCCCAGGTAAGGCCAATGCTCTTGGTATATGGACGACACCTTGAATAAGATATATGTGAAACAAGTTGTGCCCATCTAACCAGCTTGGACATTCCTATAACAGCATAGAATTTGACCAGCAAAATAAACATCCAAGATAGACAATGCAGAAGAAGAAATTAAAGCTCAGAGACAGTTGCAAACCAGTAAGTAGTTAACCAAGGACCCCATTCCAGGCTTCCCAGTACTCGGAATCACCATTTCCCTACTACATGGTGTCTTTGTCAAGGCTGTTATTTCTGGTGTCAGTTTCATGCTTCCATCTGCCACACTTTCGTCCTTACCCATCACTCCCACTCCCATCCCAGTCACTGGTTTTCTAATAAAGCAACTTTCAAAAACCGTACCATTTTCTTGGCTAAATTAAAAAGAAAAGAAATTTTGCCCATATGTAGGCCTAATCCTAAGCAAAGCTCTAACTTCTGATCAGATTTCTTCAGAATTATTTCAAGGAATAAAGAACAAGCAAAGAGAAACAACACAGGAAAACAGAATAAATTGATCCAAAAGGAAGGCATCTTGTCAGGTGAATGTGCTTCCTCTTCAAGGAGTATTTGCTCCCTAAATGATGACAATTAAAAAAAAAATCTCAAATGCTGACATCTCAGATATAGGCCAGGCCGCAGAGGGAGATCTCCTGGGAGCCCATAATCTTTCAACTCCATGTGTCTACAAAGTCTGACTTATAGGAAGAAGGCTGCATGTGACCATGGTAGAACCTTGGCCCCACCTGCTGCCTCGAAATCTTTTGCTGTCTTCTGATTTTCTCCAAGCCACTCCTACCTGGCAGAATAGTCCTTTGCCTCTGCTTCCAGAGCATTTTGTGCATACTCCTATTTGCCTTCAAGTGAGGTGACTATGTGGCACTGCTCATCAGACCCTAAGTCCTTTCAACCATAGGGGGCCACATCGTATATAGCCTTATGTTCTTAGTTACTAGACACACATCAAGTGCTCAGCGACATTTTGTTGAGTACCTGGACAAATTCCTGTTTTACATGGATCATGACTTAAAATGGGTCAATTTAGGAAACTAGAGAATAAAGTGTGACATGCAAATTAGGTGTGACATGAAGACCTCCAGAGGGACATCTGGTCCCAGGAAGGGCAAAAGGTGGAGAGTAGGGATGTGGAATGGACTTCAAGGAAGACAGGTGAGCACAAACAAGGAAAGACAATGAGACAATGAAGTGCCCCGTGTTGTGGAGGAAGCCTGCAGACCTCAGGGGTTGTTCAACTGGGGGATCCTAGTGCCTGGAAAGGAGATAATAAGTCCCAAAAAACAAGTGGAAGGAGAGGGTCAAGCAATGTCCCCAACTTCAACCCCAAACGGGCCTAACAGAAAATACTAGTGGAGGCGTTTCAGAGGCGATAGGTAGATCTGGAAGAAGGAAGACATCTCACATCTCTAACCACCACGAGCCACTTGAAGGACATACCTGTGTCTGGGAATTTGGCTGCATGGGGCTGGAGGATTGCCAGCTTCCCAATCTAGCTTCTGTCTTAATGGTGTTATATAGTGTTTTATGTTAATTAAATGTCTACTGCAGGCATGTGCCAAGACGCCTTGCACAATCGGTGCATGGGGAAAAGAGGACAGCCGTGCTTACTGCAGCAGCCATTCCCAAGTGTCTGCAGACCTAAGTAGGAGAGGCACAAACACCTTCATCTGGGCCCTTGGTGGAGATCGTTGGAGCAAAAAATACTCCTGCACGATGCAAATAGTTGCTACATAGGGGTTGAGCAACATGTCTGGGCTTCCTGCTGAAAAAAGGGGGAAATGGGACTAGTCTTCTGCCTCTCATTCTATTTTTTCATTTCATCTCATCTCCTTGCTTTCAGTAGAAATAGACACTACAGGTAAATTAAAATAAGTGTGTACGCTAAGAACAGATAAGACTGGTATCACACAGCAGAAGAAAAAATGGCAGGGTTTTTAATAATGAGTCATGGTTTGGATTAACTTCCTTTTTTACCTTGGGCTACACAAGCGATAGTCCACACATCAGGAGCATTTCTGTGAGCCAAGCCTTATGCTGACTCTTTTACAAATGTTGCCCCAACAAAGCCACACTTGGAGCTAGATTCAATTATTATGAGGAATTAGAAAGTAAAAGATATTAGGTGACTTTTGGAGGTGACACAGGTAGTGAGCAGCAGAGTTGAAATTTGAGGTGCTCATGATGACATCCTGTTGCACTTAACCACTACCCTGACTGCTCCTGGCCTGGGGGTTTGTCTCACCCCAGCCTCTGCAGCACGAAAGTGAAGGGTGAGCAAAAATCCTTCCTAAAATAAGCCATGCTCTCTCACCCTTTCTCATTCTCCTCCTTCTCCCCACCTCCTGCGAGTCTTCAGGTTCAATGTCTGCTCGTTGCAAGAGAGAGGGATGTCATCAGCTACTTCTTCAGCATCTTTTCAGAGCTCCACCTCAGCAACCCAAAGTTGCGGCCTTGTCCAAACTGTCAGAGCCGTCTGCCTGCAGTCCGTGTGGCAGGAAGACCATCTGTCAGCCTCTGACCCATGCCTTCCCATCTCACAGACCACTTGGGCCAGCTCTGTGCTCACTGAGAGTCTCTGAGGTCCCTGCCTCCACCGTTCATCTTCCCAAACCTGACTGACAGCTCCCAGGCAGTTAGAAGCAGGGTGCAGAGGGTGAACTCAGCCATGCTTTCTATGGAAACACACACACACATACACACATAGAACAAACACTCTTTTCTCGCTTAGATAATCTTCTTGTAAAACAGAATTCTTAATAGATAAATAATACAACTTTAAAAAAAGAATTATCCAAACCATTAAAAATTATTATTATTTATTGTTTTGGTTAAATGCAAATACCTACAAAATTCTGTAGGGAATATATACCAGGAATGGGTAACTTCATAATTCCTCTTCATCAGGTTAAGCCACATTCAGGAAAAAAATAAAAAGCCAGAATTATGAGATTATTCAAAATTATTTGGCACAGTTTCTTACCTTTAGCCATGTAGCCCAGTCACCCTCAGTCCTTGATATCAGTGTTTGGGGACCATTCCAGACCAATGAAATGAATCAGTTGCATAGGAACTGAATGTGGTATTTTTAAAAAGTTTCCCAGGTGATTCAAATGAGTCATGGAGTGAGAATCACTGAGCAGCCATGATGTCAAGGGGAAAGGGAATGGCTGAGTGGCAGGGAGGGAGAGGGTAGGGCACACTGACAATTTATTTTGAATGGTCAGGGAAGGTTTCAGTGAATATACAGTCTTTGAACTGACATATAGGTAACACGCAAAACATTTCATGCAGAGCAAAAAGCAGATGCAAAGGTCCTAGAGTGAGAGTAAACAATGTGTTTGGAGGGGATGACAGGAAGAAGTGTAGTCCAGCATAATAAGAGAAAGGAAACAAATGATGAGGCTCAAAGGCAGCAGTGGCTGGATCTGTAGAAATTTGCAGCCTTGGACAAAAGTTTAGAATTTTCTCCAAATTGACTCAGAAGATACTGGAATGTTTTAGGTTATGGAGAATTAGAGTCTGATTTTGTTCTCTAAAATATGATCATAGCTTGTCCGTGGAAAAGGGATTAGGTGGTGGTAAACAGAATGGGAGCAGAAAGCTGGGTTGGAGACTGTTGCAGGATGTTAGGAGGGAGATGAGGGTGAGTTTGGATGAGCATGCTGCCTTGTGAGGCCAGGACCTGGGAGCACCCATTTGTGGACACAGGTGACAAGTATAAGAACAAAAATTCAATGTGCTACGGGGAATGGAGGAGAAAAAGCCCAGATCTCCAGCAGCATGGATGAGCAGCTGAACCAACATGGACAGATGCCTACGCTTGAACTGCTTATTATCGGAGTAAAACAAACCCCTGTTTGAGAAGCAACTGCAGTCAGGTTTTTGTTATTAGTGGTTCATGCATTGTCAATTGATATAACCACGATTTTTGTGTCAGGCACTGGTTCTAGGGAGGCATACAAATGAAAAATATAGCATCTCTGATTTGTCCCCCAAATTTCAGCTGGTCTGAGGTGTTAAAAAATGTGTTCCTGAGAACTGAAGAAAACAACAAAATTCCAATGTTTTGACTGAAGCATGGCCTGGTGGCTCTCATTTTAACAGGTCCAAGAATCAACAGCATCAGGCTGAATTTGATGAAATCTGATTTTCACAAATCTGGTACTCAAGGGCTAACAAAAAAAAAGCAGGGGGCGCTGGCTGGTGCCTGTAATCCCAAAGACTCAGGATGCTGAGGCTGGAGGAGCACTTGAGGTCAACTGTTCAAGACCAGCCTGGGCAGCATAGCGAGATTCTATCTCTAAAAAAAGAAGGAGGGGTTGGCTAACAAAAACAACTAGTACAAATAAACCTCCAGGGAAATAATTATGCTCCAAGAACTATTAGAAGGCTCCTTTGGTTCAGAGAGGGCACTGAAAGCCAAGATTGGACAGTGGGCAAGAGGCAAGAGGAAAGATTGCAAGCAGGATGTTGCCCTTCTGGTCTTCATTGCCATTTTCACCCCAGGGCTTTCCCATGTATCCATGCTTGTAATGGGATGAGAAAAGAAAAGGGCGCCATGGCCAGGGCTAGGAAGGAAGGCTATTTCACCAGCAATGAGCCCAAACTCCCAAGCAGACTTTGATCTCCCTAGCAGCTTGAGGCAGAGAGAGCCCAAGAAAGGATATCTTTACCTCCTGCTCAATGGGAAGACGGGTGCCTGATGTCCCCAGTTGAAACTCAAGATATATTTTCCTTCAAGTGATTTTATCAGTGATTCAATCACATGGTACTATATTCCTGGTGCACTTGGATTCGAGAGATTATTAGGGGTTAGCCTAGGGACTCACTCTCTTTCTTTAACACTATTTGAAGGCTGCTGTGGTTTAAGTTTCAAAACTGGCTTACAAAGAGACTTTTTAACGAGGTATTTATTTTTTTGAGGCTTGCGTGTGCTATCTTAAATAGCATGATACACAAAGTCTGGCAATTAAGTTCACAAACTCATCCTAGAAAAAGTGCTCCATTCCTCATTGCTGAATATCACTGTGGTCACCTTCGAAGTCCTCCCCTTGAGAAACTATGCACCGACAATAGTGCCTACTGTACCCATCAAAGCAATTTTGGATCTCTTTTTCTGGAATGGTCATCAGAGCCATCGTTATATTACCCTTGACGTCCTCCTGAATGTCATCAAATCTCTTGCTTTCAATATTTCCTTTATCTTTGGGTCAAGAAAAAAGTCACTGGGGGCCAGATCAGGTGAGTAGGGAGGGTGTTCCAATACAGTTATTTGTACAGTGCTGCCAATGTAAACACATAGTGGCAAGTTTGCAAACTTAATTGTCACACCTCAGTAAATAATGATGCAGCTCTGATGGCCATTTCAGAAAAAGAGTTCCAAAATTGCTTTGACTAGTAAACTAGGTGCTGGCCGATGCCATAGATATGCACCAACTGCATAGCTTTCCAAGGGGAGTACTTCAAAGGTGACCACAGTGATATTCAGCAATGAGGTATGTAGCACTTTTTCAAGAATGGTTTGCAAACCTAATTGTTGGACCTCATATACATATATATTCAAAGATAAACATTTTGGGTTCTAGGTGCTGGTGACATTTATTGATGTTTAGTTTTTTGGACATTTCATTTTTACCCACTGGGCTGACAAAAATATTTTTTAAATTCTCATTTTACCATAAAAATATCTTTTTCCTAGAAAAGAATAACCTTTTTAAATGTGAAAAAAGGGTTTTAAGATTATGTACACATAGAGAGAGACAAACTATTTTGTTTTTAATTCCCTAGTTTTTATCAAGTAGAGGAAATAATGTTTACAAGAGGTTTCCCAATTAGCACAGTAAGGACAAACATTTCAGATATTTCAGAATATATTGTGAGAAAATATTAAGGTACATATTTCCTGAAATTAAGTAAGACATTTTGGAGTTGTGTTTAATACCATTAATATCAATAGCCTAATAACTGGTATTTAACTACAATTTAACTTTCTTCAGTGTATGTTGCAAAAAAAATTGTTTTAATTAAAGTGAATGGGTTTTGATAAATCACAACACTATGACCATGATGTTAAGAAGTTAAGTTTATGAGATAAAAGGGAATGCTCGTAAGATTTAAGATACCGATGTTGTTACTAAAGAAAGTCATGGGTGCCAGAACAGGGACAGTAATCTACAGTAATCTAACAGGGACAGGAATCTACTCTATCGGTAATACTTCAAGCCGACATGGTGCAGTTACAAAAATTTACACGTTACTAGGCCACAAGGCAAAACTCAGCACATTTCAGTAAATTATTTTTATATATAAGGAGCATATTTTCCCAGCAAAGTGGAATAAAATTATAAATCAATAACAAAATAATAGCTGTTACTCTTCAAGAACTTTAAAAATAACCCACAGATTATTAAATTATTTATGGATAAAAGAGGAAATCATAAAGAAACAATAAAACATCTATAACTAAATGGCAGTGAAAATCCTCCAAATAAAAACTTTTAGAGTAAAGCTAGAGAGGTGGTAAAAGAAAAAAGAAATGTGTACCCTTAATATTTATATTAGGAAAGAAGAAAGATTAAAAAATAATAATCTAAGTAATCAGCTCAAGAAGTTAGAATTAGAACAAGCAAGAAAAAGTACCTAAATGTAAAGAGAAAAAAGGGTAACAAATAAAGAGCAGAAATTAATTTTTTTAAAAATCTAAAACAATAATAGAAACTGACACATTTAAAACAAATTTTTGTTCATTCATTCAACAAACATTTGCTGATTGATATAGGCACTGGAGATTCAGTAATGATCCATGTGAATAAAAATCTATGCTCTTGCAGAAATTATATTCTAGCCAGGAGACAGAAAATAAACAAGATGAAAAATATATATAAAATGTATATTATGCCAGGTGGTGATATGTGCCAGGGAGAAAATACAAAACAGGAACATTGGTTACAGAAACTTCATGGGGACTGTTAGGTAAAAATCTCAGAGGGAATGGCTAAGGGAGATACCAAAAGTTGACTTGTGGTTCTTTTAAAAATGAATACAATTGGATACTTTTGAAAAGACTGATCAAACATTAATAAAAGGACAACAAGAGTATACACTGAAACAGTATTAGCACTGAAATAGGCCATAGAACTATTTATACAGTAATGTAACAGATTGTGTATATATATGTGAATATATACACATAGTAATAAGTATATAAACCATATTATGAATGTATTAGATCACATAACTATGTAAAAAGACACGCTATCATATTTTCCAATATTTCTAACATATTTTGATTAGAAAATCTTAAAATAATTCAAGGTACAACTTCATGCCATTAAATCTGAAAATGTAGACAAAATAACACTCTTTGTTAGGGGGACAAAAGTACAGAAACAAAAGAAAAAATGAATAGGCTTAAAATCATTAAATAAATTGAGCCAGTATTCACAAATTTAACCCCAGCCTCCCATCCAGGAACAAATTCTACCAAGATTTTAAGAAACAGCCTGTAAAGTTGAATGGTGGCCCTTCAACTCCTGATGTCCACATCAAATCCCTGAAGCCAGTGAACATTATCTTATTTGGGCGAAGCAACTTTGTAGATGGAATTAAAGTTAAGAATCTTAACATGAGGAGATCATCCTGGATTATCCAGGTGGGTCCTAAACCCAGTGATGTGTCCTCATAAGAGACCAGCAGAGAAGAACACACAAAGGGAAGAGGCAAAGGTAATGGAACCGTGGAAGCAGAAAAGGGAGAGATGCATCCACTAGCTACCAGATGCTGGACAAGGCAAGCAGCAGAACACCCAGAGCCTCTGAGAGAGCAAGGCCCAGCTCCCACCTTGCTGTTATCCATCGGGCCTCTAGCACTGTACTTTTCGGTCGTTTTAACCTGAGTCTGTGATAATTTGTTACAACAGTCTCAATAAACAAACATGCAGATAATTCAAATATCATAAGCCCTAAATAATTGAAAAAAGAGGAACTTGCAACTTATATTATGACCCAACTACAGCCTTGATAGCAAGTAGACTAAATTCGCTTTTTAAAACAGATACTTAAATATCAAACGAAATGTAAGCATCCTAAATGCAGCAACGTATATGAGAAGACATATGCTGTAGTGAAGAAGAGATAATCTAGAAACAAAGAACTGAATACCACATGTTCTCATTCATAAGCGGACCCTGAACAATGATCATAATACTGTAAGAAAGGAATTGGCGGTAGTGGGAAACTGCCGGGGGACGGGGGAGCACACTTCATCAATAAGAACACCTAATCTCAAACCAGGTGAAGTGGGGACCAAAGGGAGGCCCAAACTTAACCCACACAATGACCATTTGTATACCTAATCCTGAATTGCACCCCACAACTTTTAAAATAAAAATTAAATAAAGAGATAATCTTTAAAATGCAAGGGTAGTTTAACAGAAGAAAAATGATTCATCTTCATTAACAGCTTAAATGAAAAAAGATGAATCATTACCTTAATAGACACAGAAAGTATATTTTATAAAATTCAGAATAGTGACATGGTAAAATAAAATTCTTAGATACCTTAGAACAGAAGGAAAATACCATGAACCATCATTTTTGGAAGAAGGTTTAAAAATCCAGAGCAAATATATTTAGTGCTGAAATATTTGAAGATCAGGAATAAGACAAGGAAAAGCAAGGTGGTGGTCCACAGCCAATGAGTGACTGATGGGAGTTGAAAAAGCGGGCCCCGGTGCTTGCAGGCAGGACAGATGTGAGGCGCCAGCCATGTTCTAGAGCTCCCAGTGGGATTGGGCTGTGGCTAGGCTTCAGTTCAACCCACAGCTTTGCCTGGCTGCTTCCCCTGCCCTCTTCTGATGGCCTCGCTCTCTCACAAGTTTTGACTGGGGCATTGCCCTGATAAATCACATGCACAAGAAACCACCACTCAGACTCTGCTTCTAGGGAGCCCAACCCAAGACACTGAGTGCATTTCAATGTCAAGTTCCACAATTAGATTATTCCTAAGAGAAAACATTTCCTGTCCATGCTATGCAATAGCAAAACATAGCCATTTCTGGTTATGCTCTGTTACAAAAGCATTTTAGGTCAGCAGAACATGTGGGCTGAAATGAGGGCTGTTGATATAAGACACTGATAATATTTTTCAATATTTCCAAATCTTTTCCATTTTCTCTCTACTTAAAAATCCTTCCCAGATATGGTATGTCACTTCAGGTCATAGCATCTGACCTCTGAAGTCTCTTCTGGACCTTAGACACTATAATTCCATGATATTAGATTATATGCTATCTTCGATCTTCAGAACTTGAAAGGCCCCGAGACCTTTAATTCCTTCTTTCCTATTTCCAGATGAGGGAGAAGAAAGTGAGACAAAGGAAATGACTAGACCAACCCAGAATTTCCTGTGTTCTCTCAGCTCTAGATCAAGTCAAGGAAGATAGGTTCCCTAAAATGAATGGGGGCTCATCTCTTTTGTACTGATGACAGGTGATGGGAACCTCACCTTCCTGCCTAATCATGTCATGACAGGGCCGAGTTCAGAAGCTCACTCCTGAGGAAAGAAGATTTGCAGTTAGAAGAGGTATGCCAAATTATCAAGTTCTCATTTTGAATAATAAAGATTTATGACACAAAGCGATGTTCTTTGTGCAGCTGGAAAATGGAAACTTGAGTCAAATATTTAAATAATTCAAATGAAAAATTATGATATTAATAACTGTTGTATATTATTTACTATGTCACAGGCATTCAATGGTCTCCCCACCCTGTGATATGGATTTTACTATCAGTTCTATTTTATTATTTTTATGAATACACTATTATTATACATATGTGTGACATACGTGTGAGATATGTTGACAAAAGCATACAATATGAAATGATCAAATATGGGTAATTTGGATGTCTATCACCTCAAATATCGATCATTTCTTTGTGTTGGGAACATTTCAGATCTTTTCTTTCTTTTTTTTTTTTTTTGAGTTGGAGTCTCACTCTGTCACCCAGACTGGAGAGCAGTGGCCGCTCCTGGCCACCGCAGCCTCGACCTGCTGGGCTCCGGCAATCCTTCCGCCTCAGCCTTCCAAGTAGTGGGAACTACAGGTGTGCACTATCATGTCCGGCTGGTTTTTGATTTATTGTAGAGATGAGGTCTCGCCAAGTTGCCCAGGTGGGTCTCGAACCCGTGGGCTCAGGCAATCCACTCACCTCAGCCTCCCAAAGCGTGGGATTACAGACTGAGGCACCGAGCCTGGCTTAGATCTTTTCTTACAGC
>CAUYQG010126174.1:0-91706 GCA_963574415.1 Tarsius wallacei | reverse complement strand
CCAACTCATCTTTGACAAAGCCACCAATAACAACCACTGGGGAAAGGAGACCACATTTAGCAAATGGTGCTGGGAAAACTGGCTGACCACACACAGAAGAATGAAACTACCTATCACCATAAACAAAAATCAACTCTAAATGGATCAAAGTCCTAAACATAAAGACTCAAACTATAAGAATTCTAGAAGAAAATGTAGGAAACACCCCTATGCACATTGGAGTAGGCAACAAATTCTTGACCAAGTCCCTAAAAGTGAATTCCATAAAAATTAAGATAGACAAGTAGGACCTCACCAAACTGAAAAGCTTTTCACAGCAAAAGAAAATATCAAGAGAGTAAAGAGATAACCCACAGAATGGGAAAAAATATTTTCAAATTATGTATCTGATAAAGGTCTAACATCCAGGATCTACAAGGAACTCAAACAAAGTGAAAGGAAAAAAACCAAACAACCCCTTTAAAAAAGTGAGCAAAAGACATGAATAGACACTTTTCAAAAGAAGACATCCAAGCAGCCAAAAGACACATGAAAAAATGCTCAGCCTTACGAATCATCAGAGAAATGCAAATAAAACCTACAATGAGATATCACCTAAATACTGTAAGTATGGCTGTCATTAATAAATCAAAAAACAACAAATGCTGGCGTGGGTGTGGAGAAAAGAGATCACTTCTACACTGTTGGTGGAAGTGCAAGCTAGTTCAAACGCTATGAAAAGCAGTGTAGCAATTCCCAAAAGAACTAAAAATTGACTTTTCATAGAATTCAGCAATCCCTCTTCTGGGAGTATGCCTGGAGGAACATAAATCACTCGACACGCATGTTCATTGCTGTAGTATTCATGACAGCAAAAACATGGAACCAATCACACTGCCCATTGAAAGTGGACTGGGTAAAGAAAATGTGATACATGTACATGATGGAGCATTACACAGCCATAAAAAAGAACAAAATCATGGACTCTGCAGCAAGTTGACTGAAGCTGGAGACCATCACACTCAGTGATCTGTCACAGAAGCAAAGATCCGAACACCACATAGTCTCACTCATAAATGGAACCTGGACATTAATCACATGAGTTCAAGGGAGGGTTCAGCAGTCACTGGACACTGCTAGGGGAAGGAGAGGAGGATGTGAGGGGGGGACACGTCGCAACACAAAGAGTACCTGGTCCTGTACTAGGGGGAGTGAGAGGTCAGTTGGAGGCCCAGAATTCACCTGCATGCGGCCTACTGGTGTAGTTAATCCTTACTTGTACCCCAGATCTCTATAATGCAGTTCAATTTAATTTAAAAAAAGATTCCAGTGACTTCCAGGCCCAGGCCACAAACTGTAGAGCTATCGCGGAGACGCAGTACTCTCCCTTCCACCAGAGGAATTAGAGACGTGAAGAAACATTGTACAGCGTTGAAGGTAGCTCTCTGTTGAAGGCGTGTGTACTCTTCCCCTCTTCCCATGGCTTCTGGCTGTGTCTTGTCACGTGGCCTGAAGCCACTCCTTGGCTGTGCAGCTGCAAGGACCTTAGGGCAGGGCTGCCTTATGCCTCAGGCAGAGGAAACGTGTCAGCACTTCAGAAGAGGCAAAGTGGCAGAAAGAAGCCTGAACATCCTTCCACACACTCCAGCTGCATGGGACAGATAACCCGGTTTCTTTTCCACATGGGCGTCTCTGTCTTGCTTGGTGTGCTGCCCTCTGCTGGGCAAAGTCAGAAGCCAGGCCTGCCGTTCTCACTGAAGGACCGTCGGCAACACAGACCTGCACAGCTGCAGAGGAAACTGGCATCTGCCAACCAGATCAACCAACGGGGGAAGGAGGTCGTTCAGATGACTCACCTGTGGTTTTGCTTTCCATGGTTCCAGTTACCCCTGGTCAACCGCAGTCTGAAAATGCTACACAGAAAGTTCCAGAAACAAACGTCACTGCAGCATTACCTCGATTCTCTCAAAGAGCCCCAGAACCCGTGAAATTAACTTGTGCCTGTGGCTGTGCTTGCTTAGAGAAGTGAAGATGGGCGCCGGGGACCGCACCAGCCGCGAGATGAACTGAGCCGGCAGTGAGGCCTTGACCTGGATCCTCTCACATCACCACATTAACATCTCCATCAGGGGAGAAATGCACCTTGAGAGGCACAAAACGTGCTGGGCACAAAAGAAAGAACTGTGCACACTCCAGCCCCTACTGGAAAGTCCCACCTCCTTCCAGAAATCCTCACCCCTGTTTTCCCCCTACACACCCAAAGTTCTAAAAAATTCCCCTTCACCACACCCTGGGGAGAAGACTTTTTTTTTAATCAATATTTTTTATTTCAATATTGTGGGGCACAGTTAAGGGTTAGGTATACAAATATGCATCGTTCAGGCACCCTTGTTGATAAGGGGTGTCTCCCCATCCCCAGATAGATATTGACTGCCGCTAATCCCACCTCCCTTCCCCTCCCTCCCCCACCCCATAGTTTCCCGCCACTGTCAATCCTTTTCTTATAGTATTATGATAGATGTTCAAGGTCCACTATATGAGTGAGAACATGTGATACTCAGATCTTTGTTTCTGTGAGAGGTCACTCAGTATTACAGACTCGAGTTCCATCCAGGTTGCTGCAAAATTCATGATTTTGTTCTTTTTTATGGCTGCGTAGTATTCCATCGTGTATATGTACCACATTTTTAAAATCCAGTCCTCTTTTGATGGACAGTGTGGTTGAACAATGCTGCAATAAACATATGTGCGCAGGTATCTTTTTCAGAGAGTGATTTGAGTTCTTCAGGGTATATTCCCAGTAGGGAGATTGCGGGGTCATGTGGCAGGTCGATATTTAAAGCTTTTAGGAATCACCACACTGTTTTCCTAACATTTGTCCTTCTTATCCAAGGCCAACTTGTTCTATGTCTTCAAAAATCTAATAAGGAATCATGTCTAGCTGCGGAGATTTTTCCCAAACTTCACATTTGCATAGACTCTAAATAAATTACTATTTTAACTTGTACCTTCTGCAGACATATTTGACTCAATATGTCCCAAAGTGACAACATCGGATGACCTCTTAACCTCATTCTTCTACAACAATTTCAATTAATGATATTGTAACACACTGTTTTCAAGGCTGTAACCCAGAGGTTTGCTTTCTTATTTTCACTTCCAGTTGGGTAAAAACTGTGTTCTTCATAATATGTAGAAGCCCAACCTTTTTGTCAATCTCTTAGTTTAAGTCCACAGAATCATCACTTGACTGATCTCTTCAAGAGTCTTCGTTGCCTCCAAACTCTTCCATCTTCAATGTATCACCAATTTTTTCCTGGGACAATTAAGCACTACAAAAAAGAAAAAAATAATAAAAATAATCAAAGAATCTGGGTAAACTAAAGCCAGAAAGAAATGTTATGTGATTATACTAGGTTGTTTTGGAATTAGTACTATGTGTCATTTAAGTTCATATATATATACATGTATGTGTGTGTATGTGTGTGTGTGTGTATGTGTGTGTGTGTGTGTGTTTATTTTGTTGCTGTTTTTATTAAGAGATGGGGTCTGTCACCATGGGTTCAAGCATCCTCATGCCTAAACTTTTTGAGTAACTGGGATTACAGATATATGCAATTATACCTGGTCAAGTTCTCATATCTCTCATCAAGTAAGATGTATAAATTATCTATAAATCATTGGTGCATAATAAAATAAGCAGAGAATATTGAAGTCTTCATAGAAGTCTTAACCTGTCTCTTCACTTGCAGCTGACTGGTACTTTCCTGGAAAATGGATATCAGTCAGTACGAACGCACTCATCTTCCCTAGTTTCTGTAATAAATTGCCAGGTATACGTACTCACCACCTACTCTTTTTTTTATGAAGTATTTTCTTCAGTTATAGCTAAAGCAAACTTGTGGCTTTAGTTCTATTGGGAGAAAAGCATGTTTATGGGTATTGATCATCTGCTACGTACAAACGATAGTTTAAGTTCTGCTATTCAGGTTGTTAGTCTGAATTATAGCCATCCATGGTTAACCCCTTACCTTTTTTATATAAACCGACCCTCTTGTCATCTAAGGCCTAAATACATAATACTTTCTTCTCTAAATAAAAATAAATGAAATACAGCAACAATGAGTTCTGATGACCCTACTGTTCTTTCACACACCCCTCTCTCCTGTCCACTCTGAATATCTTGAGGGAGCAGCCAGCTCATCTAGTTTGTGCTACCTCACAGCCCTCTTCTTTCATTCTAGCTTACATTTCCACCATTTGTTAGGAAAAAAACTCTTTGAAAAACACTATATCTAACATCATTATTGAGTTTTCAATTCATCAAATTCATTTATCTTGTATCAATTCTCATCTTGCTTTGCTTCTCTGTGCACCGAGTATTTTATGACATTTCTTAAAAATGTTGTGAAGAGTCACATTTCCACCTTGTGTTTCATGTTACTTTTTAAAAGATTTTTATTGTGATCAAATATGCATAATGTTATCCTTCTAACCATTTGTAAGTGTATAGTTCAGTGGTATTAAACACATTCACATGCTGTGTACTCATTACCACTGTAAGTGTTTTCATTATCCCAGGCATAAATTCTACCCATTAAACAATAATCCTCTCCTTCCCTCTTAGTAGTCCCTGGTAAGTTCTATTTTGCTTTCCATCTCTCTCTCTCTATGTCTATTCTGGTACATCATACAAGTAGAATCATACAATATCTACTCTTCTGGTATATTTCTTTTTATTCCAGTTTATTGTATTTCTTCTTAAATTAACAAATAAAAATTGCATGTATTTAGTTTGTACATGTAATGTTTTAAAATATGCAGGTATTGAGGAATGACTAAATCAAGTTAATTAGCATATGCATTTAGGTTAACCTTCAAATCTGTGTTCTGGATTACATTATTAAAACGTTCAATCTACCAATACTATAGTAGTTTTATGAGGTGTGTGTTATAATGAGGTGGTCGATTTAGTTATTGTGAAGACTGAGTTGTAGTTTCTGTTACCCATAACAAAAAAACCTTAATACAGATATAAAAAATAAATTTTATATATTCCCTCTTTTGTCTAATTACTGCCTTATTACAGATTTTTAAATTTTAATTGTATCTTTTCTTCCCAGTGACCTGGACTAGAAATCTCGAAGTAAAAACATGGAACCAACCACGCTGCCCATCGAAAGAGGACTGGACCAAAAAAAATGTGGTACATATACACGATGGAATATTATACAGCCATAAAGAAAGACAAAATTATGAATTTCACAGCAACTTGGATGGACTTAGAGTCTGTAATATTGAGTGATTGATCGCAGAAACAAAGAACTGAGTATCACATGCTCTCATTCATAAGAGGACCTCAAGCAATTATCGTAATACTACAAGAAAAGGATTGGCGGTAGTGGGAAACCGCCGGGAGTAGGGGGAGGCGGGATTGCCAATAATGGGAATCTGCCACAGGAGGTAGGGCACACCTCATCAACAGGGTATCTGCATAGTGAACATTTGTATGCCTAACCCTGAATTGTACCCCACATCTTTAAAATAAAAATTAAAAAAAAAGAAATCTTGAAGTACCTATTTTTTTTCTTTCTGTATTCTGGATATTCTACTGCACAAGCTAATCCAGTGTTGTTGCTTCTTAAACATTCCCAGATGATCTTCTCAAAAAATATTGCCTATTAACTAGGAGACAGTCTTGTGCACACGCTGAGACTACAGAAAACCTCTTAGATACACAAATTATTTTAGTTCTGTTTACCTTTACCCCGGCCCACATAGCATTTCCAGTCTGATGTTTTAAAATATCTAATATAACATCATTTTTTTTCTAATATAATATCTCATCACAGTTTCTCTTCTGCCCATTCAACTAGAGAAGTTATAGTGGAAATAGACTTAGGGAAATAACATTGAGGAGTCAGCTACATGACAGAAACATACTATATACAAATCCTTCATGTATCAGCTCCATGAAACAGAATAGTTTTCTCTTGCTGCTATGACTCCTCAAAACCATAGATTTATATAACGTAGCATTTTTCTATTTATAAGTATTCCTTAATCTTTTATTATTTATAGTATTAAATTTTAAAAAGACTAGCATAAAATTTAAAGGCTAAAAATGCAACTAAATTTTTTATTATTAACAAAGTATAAATTTCTAACTATATTACCGACGTTTGAATTTTTTCCTTAACTTAAAAAAGTTTACTGGTTATGATTTTTTACTTTATTGGGTAATAATAAATTATCTGTTGGGATCATCTAGTAAATATAATACATAATTTGATTATGTAGGTGAGGCAGCAAAACAAATTTCTAAAAAACATTATTCCAGTGTTAATGCCAAAAATGCAATCATACATTAATTCAGCATATTTACTGAGAATGGGAGATGCATGACATTTTTAAAGTTGTCTGTGAATAGGTACAAATGATTTTCATTCTAAGCTTACCATCATGATGCAGATTTTAAAACTGTGCAGCTACTTACATTAGATAAAAAGTATTCTGACACATGGTGTGCAGAAATATTGATTTATTTTTGCCAGCCATCTTTCTTAAATTTTTAAAAATATTAGTCTTGATAGCTATTAATAACAAATGGAAGATACTATGAAAAACCAGATATCAATCTGAAAATCTTCAAAATAGAAAATTATTTGGAGCTGTTTTAAACTAGTATAGCAAAACAGGCTAAATACTAGTTTTTCACATTTTTATTTTAATATCAGGATTTAATATATTATACACTGTTAGTGTCTTTAATTTAAAATAATATTTCTAGATGTATCACTTTCTCTTCTAAATAACATAATTTCTTTGTTTATATTTATAAAATGTTCTTTATCTTTTTTTATTGTAAGCATAGGTAAAAATAGATAAAAATCACAAAAAGGAAACATGAAATTTATTTCAGTCATGCAGTATTCTTTTTTTAACTGCAAAATTTGTCTTACTCAATTTTTGTCTACCAACTAAATCCTTTCTTATTTTAAAACTCCAATTAAAAGGTTGGCAATAAGAAAATCCAACACTCTTGCTAAGAAGGTGCTGTTGAGAACTCATTTGAAAAAACTGTGAGGAAAAAATATAGAAAACATATGTAGAGTAGAAAAACTATGACTTTTTTAGGCAGCAATGTGATTAAATATTTGAATGACTGACTACAATTAAGAAAAATATTAAAATCATGTAATGAGATAAAACAAAAATTAATAATGGTGCCTTGTAGATGGGTTAAATAATTGTTTTCACCAAGTAATAGTTAATTGCCCTTGTTCACATTTCCTATGGCTATAACTCTTCACAACTCTTGATCTATCATTCTTTTTATGCATGTGAAATTTATAAGGTAAGAGTATAAATTTAGTCAACTTTTTACTTTTCCATTGATATATATGTATATTAATTAACATATACAAACGATCCTCAAGAAATTCCAAGCACTGCTATAAATATTTTGACTTACAAATAAATAAATGCTGCTCTATCTTGAAATAGACAACAATATAAGGTAGTTTAAATAATGAAGTAAAACGATGAAACCAAAATCATGTGTTACTTGGCCAAATGTGTAACTTAAACATATTTGTACACTGATGAACATTTTAAATTCTACCCACTTCCTCAAATTGAATTGCTACATTATTAAGAGAGGGTGGTGTATTTAAATGTCCTTGATTTAAATATATTTAAGGTTTCAGTTAACACTTTAAAAATAAAATCTAAAAATAGCTTCTTCATAAATTCTAGGGTAATTAAAAATAAGATATCTCAGCCTCTTTTACAACATTCTGAAAATGGAGAGTTTACAAGAGCACAGCTAAGAGTCAGGCAGGGAGACATAAGAATAGTGAAAGCTGCTTGAATCCATAAGCGAAGGACCTGAAAACTACAATAAATACTGAGCTAAGGAGGTAACAGTGGAAGTGAACAATTAAGCATCAAGTAAGTATAAAAGGAAAGTGATATGCTCTGGCAAATGCCTGTCAAATGTCTAGTAACTATATTTCTGGAAGGTGGCAAGACAATTAATGAGGGAGGCAGGAAAGTCAGCAAGAAATGCGTTGTAATTATCAATCAATAAGTGTAATAATGAATACATTGATCAAAGTCTAAATACCTCTTGAGTTAAGTAAGAGGCATAATGGAGCTATAATTACTAGTATTGGTGGAATCCCAGAACAATTTCTTCAAGGACAATCATAAAATTGAAATGTGAAAATGTTGGGCAAATTGCCCAATTAAAGACATATGTAAGTCTGAAGTAAGGTTGATGAAAGCAGCTAAATCAGTAAAAGATAGAAAATTTGTCATGTTTAGTAATTGCTGAAGTTCTGATTAACGGATGTCTTTAGTTAGGATTAAACCAAAACTAAAAGCCAAAACAGACAGACAAACAAACAAATAAATAAACAAAAAAAACCCCACAAACATATTTTAAGGGGGAAAAAGATCATAATAGAATAATACTCTTGTTTATCAAGGAAAAACTGCATGTTCCAATAATACATATAACAGGCATCATTGCATATAATAATATATGCATTGTGCTATAGTACATATACACTGACTTATACACATATATATTTGTTGAGAAAATAAGCATATATATATTTAGAAACACATATATAAAATTAAATGTTGAGCCATTTATCCTTCAAATGAAAACAACAGCAAAGAATTTATTTGCCTTAACTGAAGAGAACATTAACTGCATAAATACTATTTTAAATTTTGGTTTACAGAAACTTAAAAATAAAAAAAAGATACATTTTAAAATTTGTATTATGCTTTGTTTTTAAAATTGTTCCTACGTACATCTCTTTGGTGTGTCAGTATTATTGATTAGATTAGATTTGGTTTCCTTCAGGATGCCTCAAACCAATTTAGTTGGCTAGCCTTAAGTGTTCTTGCTGACAGATTACTCTTATTCATGTCAGTTAAAGGGAATTGCAATGATTTTTTTTTGAACTCTGTAAAAAAGTGTTATTAAGGATTTCCTCCATGCTAGGCATGGCTATTGCCTTCAACTCTGCTTTGACATTTCATTTATTCAAGGGTGTCCTTGCTGCCTTCCCCTCATCTAAACTCAGTAATTATGGTGTCATACTATTTAGCCTTAGAGGTAAATTTGCAGAACAATTCCAGATAGTTCAAAATTCAGTAATATGTCAATTCATTTGCTCCAAAAATGATGAAAGCATTTGTATTGTGGCAAGAATTCTATGGTCTCATGGAGGCAGGATGAGCTAATAGGTAATATTTTATGAAAAATTAAAAATAAACTCTTCTACCTTTTTCAAAAACTTCTAACTTTGTTTCTTTCGGCGATATAGCTCTTAAAATTCTTTAGTATATATTTTTTTAAACATTCATTAAAATGTAGTCATAAATGAGAATGCAGTCCTACATTGAGGATAGTAAATTAAGCAATGCACAGAAGTATTAAATATAAGATAATATATATGTCTTAAACCTGCATCCTCCTCCAGTCTCCAGACATGATATATATTTTTGAAGTTCATCACCTCAATTGTGCTATTGGCTACTTGCTTTCATTACTTTTAGCTATGAATCAACTGATTACTTCCTTTCACTTATTGAATGAATGGATTCCTTTCTGCCACTTCTGTGGTCATTCTTGATAACTTTAACAAACATGTATAATCATTCAACATATCATGTAGTTCCTTTTTATCCACAGCCCTAACATATTTTTTGTCTACTTCCTCCAGCCACTTACTCTTACAAGTTTCACCTAGATCTTTGCATTACCAATACCTTCATTCCAAATTCAAACATATACCCTATTGTTCTAGTTCATTAACTCAATCTCTCTTAACTCACCATCTTAGAACTCCAGAAAAGCTTGCCAATACATCGATCTTACCATTCTTCCATAAAAGTTTCAACTAAATGACAAAACCAAGGTAAGAAAATATATACTTCTAAATTGCTATGAGATATGAATATATCATATGATATATAATTTTATATACAATAAAATTTTTACACAGTATACAATTATATGTGGAGTTAATAAAATTATGTATATAGAGAGAAATACAGGGAGGGAGAAAGGGGGGATGAAAGATAGAACATAAAGACAAAATCATAAAACACACCCTAACACAATTTTAAAAATATAAAAGCTAGTGAATGGCCATTCTTTTACTAAGGTTACTGACTTGTGAAGATATGTACAAGATTGGGAGAATATATTTGGGGAGGAAAATGAACCAGTCAACTTTTGGCATGCTAGGTTTTTGCAGCTAATCAAATATCCACATAAAGATACCAAGTAACCAACGTAATACATTGCAGTATACATGTGTGTAAACACACACACACACTCACTCACACACACACACATATTGTCTTAATATTATTTGAAACACTTTTCTCAGTTTTGTATTTTACTTTCGATGTCATTCATTTTTTTTTAATTTCCTTTATAGCAAAACTCCATACAAGGTGTGTACATTTGCAGATCACACTTCTTTACTTTCTTTGGTCTCTTTAATCTATGTAGGATTGGAGCAGTCTCCATGAGTCCACGATCATCAGTCTTGTCGTTAAAACGTATGTGATCTGCCTCTTCCAAAATCCTACTTTCACTTTCCTGTCTTGAGGAAGTCAAGCACTACAATAGCACTCCTGTCTGTTAACTCTCCTGCCTGGGCACACTTTCTTCTTTTGGTTTTCGTATGATAAACTCTTGTGATTCTCCTCCTACCTCAATTATTGCTTCTTCTAGTTCTCCCTTACTAATTGCTTTATGTTTTGACTATTAAATGCTGAAATACTCCAGGGCTCAGATACTGACTTCACTCTCAAATCCACATGTAATCTCTCCAAAAGCAGTCTCCCTTGGAGAGCTTATTTAATTCCCAGATACTGTAGACCATTCACTACCAATCAACAGCTTGGCACCTAAAATTATATATTATTCTGATTATATGGTACAATAGTTACTTGATAAGTTTGCTGGATGTTTTGTAAGCAGCTACAACCTAGCATACTAAAATATAAATGGCTCTTTCATTTTTCCTCAAAAATTTTTCTCTTCAGTTTTTCTCAAATCAGTAATCTTAGTAAAGATACTAAAACTAACTAGTTAAAAAAGTTTATAAAAACAACAACAGTGACACCTAAGCACAATTCTTATGTTATCTCTTTTCTTTATACTCCACAGCAAGGTTTGTGAATGTTTTCTATTTTTCTTTTTTTTTTTCCTTTAACTTTTAAATTTTTTATTTTAAAATTGTGGTGTACAATTCAGGGTTAGGTATACAAATAATCATTGTGCAGGTACCCTTGTGGATGAAGTGTGCCCATTCCTTCCCGAGGCAGATTCCCACTACTGCCTATCCCACCTCCCCACTCTCCCACCCTCCCCCACAGTTTCCTGCTACTGTCAGTCCTTTTCTTATAGTATTACAATGGCTGTTCAAGGTCTGCTTATGAATGAGAACGTGTGATACTCATTTCTTTGTTTCTGTGAAAGATCACTCAGTATTATAGACTCTTACGTCCTTCCAGGTTGCTGTAAAGTTCATGATTTAAATAAATAAATTTTTTTTAAAAAAAGAAGACTGGATAAAAAAAATGTTTTCTATTTTTCTTTATCTCCACTATCGCCAACTCAGTTCTATCATTCAACTTGCACAGTTCTTATATTGCAGAAAAATGGTTTTCTAAAATTTACTTTAGATTATATCACTCCATGGCGTAAAACACTCTGATGATAGCTTAAGCATCCAGAATTAAATCTATTCTCCTTACCATGGCTTTTTTCTTTATTCCTTTATTTTTTTTTAATTTTAAAAATGTGGGGTACAATTCAGGGTTAGGTGCACAAATATTCATTATGCAGGCACCCTTGCTGATGAGGTGTGCTCCCCCCTTCCCCAGGCAGATTCCCACTACTGCCAATCCCTCTTCTCCGCTCCCCTCCCGGCAGTTTCCTGCTACTGCCAATACTTTTCTTATAATATTATGATAATTGTTCAAAGTTCGCTTATGAGTGAGAAGATGTGTTACTCAGTTCTTTATTTCTGTGAACGATCACTCAGTATTATAACCTTTCCATGACCTGGTCTCTCTTACTACAGCCTTATTTCCATTACCCAAATACAATCCAGCACCTTTGGTTTTCTTTCTGTCTCTTATTCTAGTCGCAGATTTAAGTGCTCAGTTAGTAAAGAGTCCTGTAACCAGATCGTTCTCAGCATTTCAAGCTTAATTCAAATGCCAATGAAATCAGGTAAATATTTAGAAAGGGAGAGGGAAGCTATATAAGCAAAGGTATTCAATGACTACCTCTATCCCACCTCCTAATTTCATTGGTTTTGTAGAACTTGTAACTTTCTAAAATTATTTTGCTTATTAGTTGATCTTTTCCTGTCTCTTACTTCCCAACTGAAATACATAATTCAAGAGAAGAAGGCCGTTGTCAAATTGCTGCTTGTTGGAACCCCACACCTAAAAACACCTAATACATATGATGCACGTAATTAGTATTTAATGAAAAAATGAATTGATGGAACGTTATTTTTGAATATTTCCTCAGTTTAGGATCAAATCAAAGTTTTGTTTTAGAATTTCAAGGCCTTTCACACCAATTTATCCTTTGTAATTTTTAAATTTAATAACCTCAATTAGGAGAAAATAAGCAGATTCAATGATTTCTAACATTTACTAAAATGCCAGAAAAGCAAAGGATGGAATTAGAAACCATGGGTTCTAGTCCAGCAGCAGACTTTTCAACTTCAAAAGATGAACCATGGTTCCTGAATTTCTTAACAGTACCATAGTTTTGTCCTTTTCAGAAATCCCCTAAAGTCTTATGTCTCTGTTTTCATTGCTACTAGTGGCTCCTATGACTGCTGTCATCAGTGGCAGTTCTTACTCTAACTTCTGGCTTACTTTCTCTTATCAAAACTTTTATAAGCAGCTCTTGGTAACAATAATTCCCAAGAGTACTCAGATAATGCTCATAGAATCTCTGGGATTTCTCTCACTTCGCTAAGACTGTGGCTACTTTATCCTCATTGTATTCACACTAATGCCTGGTTGCAACCTTTGTACCACTGACATTTCGGTGGATGATTATCTGTTGTGAAAGGCTTTCCTGTGCATGATAGGATGTTTCTCAGCATTCCTGGCCTCTCCTCACCAGATGCCAGTAGCACCCTTCCTAGTTACAATGCCCCAAAATGTTTCAAGATATTGCTAAATTTACCAGGATGATAAAATTACCTCCATCACCAATCTATTTCCATATTGAGAACAACTACTCTAATGCACAACTCACAGGAGCAGAATTTTTAGAAAATATCACCTTTCTTGACTTTCAATGATGGGTTTTCTCCTATTCTCTACTTACCTGTCTATCTGCTTATTCTTTGCTTACTGAGGAAAATAACATTCCTCAAGGATATATTCTATGTTTATTTTTTCTTTAACTTCGTATGTGTCCATGAGAAATCTGGCCACCTATGGCTTCAATATTAACTCAACTTCTGTTTTCGGGAAAGCTTCCTTGATGCCCTAGTATAGGTCATGAGGTTTACTATACACTTTGACAAGCCTGTTGCTTTCTTTCAGAGCACTTATCTCAGATTGTGAGTTTTATGTAATACATTCATAATTATGATGCTGTTTTTTTTATTAATGTCTATCTCCCACACAAGGCTGTAAGCTCCCTGAGAACTGTGGCACATATATTTTGTATACTACATATTTCAGTAGAGCTCAGAGACACTAAATCAAGTCTAGGAACAACTTGGATTTCCCCAGGCTACACATAAAATATACTCTTTCAATAGTTGTCCTAACTAAGATTATTTCTGACAATACTCACTTAGTTATTTTCAGTAAACCCAGTAAGTTCCAATTCTGTAGACTCAGTATTCTCCCAGTTGCAACATTTATCTTGACTTAACACATGCTGTACTTTATCAATAACTTCACTTAAGAAAATGTGCCTACTGTATCTGTTAGATTTAACCAGGACATAGAAACTATTGCTTATTTGTTTCAGTTTTGTTCCCCAGAATATAGCCCATTTTCTATACCTGTACGTAGATCTATTGTTGTTTATACTAGAGATTTCTCTCATCTCTATTTTTAGAATCTGACTTAAGTTTTACTAATTTCCCTCTTTTGAGTATGAAACCTTTCTTCATTATCTGTTGTCTGTGGACAGTTTAGTGTGCTAATGGCCTTTCATTATGAGTATGACTCATACCCTGACAACATGCTCACCTAATGTGACACTTAATTCCTTTATCATGGTTCAAGCTGTATAACTGGAACTTTTGCCTCATCTTAAGGTTCACTGATGGGCAACACATCACAGTTCTCAAATGACCTGATAAAATAGGCAAGTCTGAATAAAATAGGTCTGAACCTTCTCTAGTGTCTTGTCTTATTGCAAATAAATTGATACACTTCAAATATAATTTCAAGGTATGGCAATTATATTTACATATAATATATTATTAGGTAGTTACTAATATCAACAAACATAGGAAACAATAGAAATACAACTAAATTGAACATAAAATTGTTGTATACATTTAGCAAATGTTAATTGAGTGTTCAGTATTTTCAGATGACTCAAGATTTTTTTTCCAACTCTAACACATGAGAATCTGAGCTATACATTAGACATGAGATGATATCATGATCCTAACTTTCTTATGTATCATAAATAAATTTAGAAAAGAAATATTAAGGCTTCGTCAGATAATTTGACATAATAATGATTTCATTCAAACCTAATGCAAATGACTGCAGTAATAATTATTTTACAATTAAAATGTGGAAAGTTTTTATTCTTTCTTTTAAACAGCAGAAAGAATTAATATTCAATTAGAGGGATAACTGCACTTATGGTAGATAAAAAATATTCTAAAAAATGATCTTCTCATGATTAAATAATGAGCCCTCCTAAGAGGGCACTAACTGCCAGGATCTTTTAAGCAAAGATTCTGTACCCAAGGATATCAAGTGCTTCCTTAAATTGTGAAGCTCCAGGCACCTTGCATTCCTCACCCACTTTAAACGGTTCTTTTCAATTTGATGCTGGAAGTCCCAACTCCTGCAAGAAAGCAAGAACAACAACAACAAAAAGTCACAAAGATTGGACAGGAAGAGTAAAACTCTTGTGGAGATCCTGAAAAAGTATTAGAAACAAAAAAATTAGTAAAAATGTTGATTGCATGGTTCACAAAATAATTGATTATGCTTCTGTCCAACAGCAATAAGCAAATGGAAAATACAATAAATATGTTAGTTATGTTAGCCTCAAAAATATAAAATGTGTAACATAGTATGTGGTAGATACATAGAAGACTAAAACACATTGGTGAAATAAATTAGAGACAGCAAATAAATGAAAATATATCACCCTATTATTGGAGACAGTGTTGATAGGTTAACTAGACATTCCAAATTAATTTGTTTCAATGCAATTTTAATCAAAATCCCAGCAGGCATTTTAAAAAAGAAACCGGTAAGCATATTCAAAAGTTAATAGAGAAATGATAAAAACCTAGAAACATACAAACAATCTTCAAAAAGATAAGCAAATTTGAAGTCATTTATATGCCTGTTGTCTCAGCTACTTGGGAGGCTATGGCAGAAGAATAACTTGAGGCCAGGAGTTCAAAGCTAGCACGGGCAACATAGATAGACCCTTGATCCAGAAGAAAGGAAGAAAGAAAGAGAGAGAGAGAGACAGGGAAGAAAAAGAGAAAGAAAAGAAAGAAGAGAAGGAAAAAGAAAAGAAAAAAATGAACAAATATGAAGAAATATCGATCTGAGAAAAAGAGAGAAAAAGAAAGAGAAATTTTAAAAAGTGAGCTAATAAGAAGAAATATTCACCTGGATTTAAGACTTTGTCAAGGCCAAGCTTGGTGGCTCAGGCTGTAATCCTAGCACCTTCCTTGGGAGGCCAAGGTGAGTAGATTGCCAGAGCCTGCGGGTTCGAGACCCACGCTGGCAACTTGGCAAGCTCTCGTCTCTATAATAAATCAAAAATTAGCCGGGCGTGGCAGCGCTCGCCTGTAGCTCCGGCTACTTAGAAGGCTGAGGCAGAAGGATCGCTAGAGCCCTGCAGATCGAGGCTGCGGTGGCCGGGAGCATGCCACTGCACTCCAGTCTGGACGACAGAGTGAGACTCCAATTCAAAAAAAAAAAAAAGACTTTCTCAAAATGTAAAAAAATCTGGAGACTCTAATACTGATCTAAACATAGACAGATAAATCAATGTGATTTATATTTCAATAAAAAACAGAAAAGCAATTTAAAAATAGAAAAAAAATGCCAGCTGTAAGGACAAATGCAAATTAATAATGAGGCTTAATTCTCTCTGTTGAAAATAAGGGATTTTTCCCCATTTCCTTTTTTCGATCATTTACTTTAGAAAACTTGTCTTTATAAGTTAATGTCTCTTTGAAGTGTATGTAAATCTTTTTAGAAGGTAAGTAATCCTCTCAATTGCACTCAATTGAGTGACCCATGGATGTATTTCTTAAAGACGTGGAGACTACCTTTTTGAAAGGAAGAACACCTCTCACTGAAGATAGTGTCCCTATTTCTGGTTAAATAGTAGAATAAGAGCCTAATTTGGACTGACACCTTGCTCCAAGACCACTTCCTGTCATAAAAATATGAAAAGTCTATTTTTCCTTTAGAGTAATCAATCAATTAGATATCACAGCTAGTCCCTAACTACTGAGTGAATTTAGGAAAGACCATCAGGGACAAAGAGTGCTGTCAAGTCCTCTTGTTTGAAGACTGATTATTATTTATCATGACAACAGGTATGTAGTAGGTTGTGTCCACTTGCCTATATAAAAGGATGAGATTGTTATCTTTGTCATCTCTTAACAGATTGCCTATGAAGGAAAACAAAAAAAATTTTTTTCTATTTTGTGGTGAGGTTTTCTGAGTTTGTAGATTTTGTTTCCAAATGCAATTTTCTAACCAAAAGCATGCTTGATTACGCCCCTGCCATGACTGAAACTTGACTGTGGCTTCCAATGTCTCTTTGGATAAAATCCAGAAGTTTTGTCCTGACCTACAAGGCCATGCATAACAAGACTTTTCTTCTTCGGACAGTCACATCTTAAGCCATTTTTTCCTTCACTCTCTGTGTTCCAGTCATATCATTTATCTTGCACAAATTTCCAATGACTCATGCTGTTTCCCACTCCAGCATGATTGCACATGGATTTATCACTGCCTTGAACACTTGTCTCTTTAGCACATTGTCACCAAGCTAACGTCCACTTATACTTCAGATTTCATCATAAATATCATTTCTCTAAGAAGCATTTCTTCCCAGAGGAATTAGGTTTCCTTGTTTATGACCCCATTGTATAATTTCTCCTGTGTAACATGTCAGAGTTGCATTAATGGATGCAGTGACTTCTAGATTATGAGATCCATGAATGTCAGGATCAAATCAGTCATCCCTCCAACATCTAGCAGAGAGATATACACATGGCAAACTCTCATGGAATATGTTGAATGCAGACGTAAATAATCTCAAGAACAATCCCTGTGGACTAAATGGTATTGACTGAAGTGACCTGGGAGTCAGACATGCTGTGTTTGCATGCTTATAGAAGTCAATACACACATTTCCAGAGAACAAACATCTAAATTTTACAGATTTTAACAATTTGCCAAAGTCCTTCAAAATTATCTCTCACACAAGATCATATGTCTAAGAATAGTCACATAGTGTTATTTGTAATAAATATTTAAAATAATCTAATTGTGTGACAGTGTTCTGGCAAAACTTAACTTGGATATCAATATTCATAAATTTTCAACTATGCAGAAACTACATGGTATTAGATATATGATGAATATCTGAATAATCATTATCATGTAATCCTAACACTTAGAAAATGGCTACATTTTGTCAATTGACTGTAAATTTTAGAGTTGTGTATCATAGTCTTAAATAAAAGTAGAATCTATAAATCTAAAGGAAATATTGAATATGAATCATAGCATCTACAGAAAAAAGTTTCAATGTTTGTGTTTTGATGGTGGATCTGTGAGATAATTATTTCATATTTCATAATGTATTTTCCATGATAAAAATCCCCCCATAATGATGACATTTCTACTTTACAGTTCTGCTTGTTTGATGCATTTGGTATGCAGGAGTTAGGGGGCGAGAAAGGAGGCACAGTGTTACTTGAATAAAGTATATAAAAGTCCTAAAAATAGAATTTAAAAGAACACTTAAGCATTTTCTCCTAAAGCATACTTACAGAAAGATATGAAAGAGCATTATGCCAAAGTAAACAAAATAACCTAGAATGAGGCATAGAGAACAAGTGTCATGACTTTATTCATTATATTTTTGAAAATGTATCAATTTATTAGAACAGATTATAGGAGGAATAAAATTCAAAGTAGGTCTTGGGACACTTTCTTCTTGTTTTAACTTTAGTGCCTTTGCTCATAAAAAATAGATATATGTGTTTAACTTATTAGCTAATAATTTTGTATTATTATTATGTTCAACTCATTTCTAGGAGCTAAGTTTAAGATGTATCTAGGGTTAATATGTCCTTCTAACTTAGAGTGTAAGGGATAGCTTCTATTCCAGAAAATGTTAGCTCATTATTGTCAGTGAAGTCTAACAGAAAGATAGGGAAGGAGGGAGGGAGGAAGGCAAGAAAGGAAAAAGAAAAATAATAAGGCAGGAAGAGAAGGCAATGAAAAAAATGAAAGAAAAGAGACAAATGAAATCTGTAATTACTTTTATTAGGTTAAGAATTATGGATTAAAAATGAATATAGAGTACAACATACTTAGTTCTACTAAGTGTACAATGGAAGAGTTTCAAATTTCCTTTAAAATCCCAGCTGTATTAACCTTCATCCTTTCTGAGGTAAATTAATTATAGAGTAGTGTATGTGAGGGTCTTTCAGGTGAGACCATAAAATCAAGGTCTTGTCTGCTGTGTGTGGATATTAAACATCCCCTGGCACTCTTTACGGAGATAGAGTTAATCCTGGTATGACCTTGATCAAACTTTTTTCTCTTCGATTTGTGGATTGTAGCAGACTCTGGTAGCAGATCATTTAACTCTGTATCATGTCACTGTCACTTTCACACAAGCTAATAATAAGCTTTTACAAAGTTATAGATACCAATCACAATAGATACATGCATATGTCATACTGATTTCTCTGAAACATTTAAAAGAGTGCTACAATGTTCTATATATGTAGGAAGTATAGACTTATATTTATAAATTACCTACACTGTGCTTCTGTGTTTGTAATCATTTCAAATTAATTAGAGGGCTAAATAACACATCAAATTTCTGCTTATCCATAAATCAGTTTTAAATTTCTATAAATGAAATTGTGTATTTTATAGCTTTATATGCAAGAAAATTAACAGTTACACAGATTTGACTTTTTCCAAAATATAAGATGAATACATGATCTGATCTGTATCCAAGATGGCCACCACTGAGCAGCAGACCAGTGAGGAAGAGTGTAGGGACTCAGCCACTGATAGACATAGGCACCCTGAACAAATTTGGATGAGGCCAGCAAGAGGTCTTTTTGAACACATAAAGATCAGAAAGCAGAGTTTCACCACTGTAGAGTCTAGAATCTGGGTGCTCCATCTTCCCCTCTTCTCTCCCATGCCTCCCGCCCCCCACCACCAGGTACAAGGCTCACAAAGGAACTGAAGCACTGTCCTGTGTACAGGAGGGACTGAGTGATCCTGACAGGCTCTAGATCAGTTTCACCCACACTCTAGCTGCAGTAATTGGTCCCATGAGGAAAGAGTCCAGGCCAGGGCATGGCAGTGGGTGACCAGAGCCCAAATAGAATGGGGAAAATCCTGTGCTCTGACAGTTCCCAAGTGTGCACGTTCCACCAGCAGAGCCCAACGGCTGGCTCCCAGGCCAGGAAAGATCTCACCTACAGGTTACACTTGGTTGGTGCCTGCTGCCAACATATGGCAGCCAAACTCCACCATAAGGAAGGATCTCCTGCCAGTTCTGTGCACCACAGGGCTGATCCCCCCATGATAGGGAGCTCAATCTCTTTCAAGTGCTAAGTGTAGACTTGAACAGGGAGTAATAAGCATAAAAGACACCAGAGTCTTTCCCAGCAGAAGGGTTTCTGGGTTGCAAACTGCAAACAATGGGCAGAGAGTCTATCTCTCCACTCATTTCCCACAAAGTACTTGCAACAGGGGACTGAAAATGAGCCTGACTGCCTAACCAAGGAGAAAACTCTAAACAGAAAGCATTTTTCACATGGAGTATGGAGCAAAAGTGAATATCCCTCTCTCTCTCACTGTGATCTATGTTGAATGACAAAAAAGGCTCTAGAACAGAAAGACTTGAACAAGTTTCAAAAACAACAAAACCAAAGAAGAAAAATAAAGAGGGAAGAGTCAATAAATAAGGAAGAATTAATGAAGGAATCCAGGGTAGCTTAAAGAGACTTAAAGAGACAGTGCCAGAAAAGGCAGCTATAAGTTTGAAAACAATGGAAACTCCACAGAATGACTTTCCCAAAATGACACAGTCACAGAGCTCAGAGACCGGGTGGGTAAAATGAATACAGAGAACCATGAGAAACTAAGAGTGAAACTCACCAGACTTACAGCAAGGAAAAGCAGAGATGGCCAATTTCAGAAAGGCCCATTCTGAAATACTGGAAATGAAAAACTGGAAATTAAGCAGAGGGGAGAATCTCAGAGTTTGAAGAATAAAATATGGAACTAATTCCATCTATCAGAAACATAGAAAAAAGGCTCAGAAAGAATGGGCAAAGACTCTGAGAGATGTGGGATTATGTCAAGAAGACAAATCTATGCCTGACTGGTATATCTGAAGCAGAAGGGGAAACTGAGAACACAATGGAGCTAGAATTTTATGAGGTCAACCAAGAAATCTTCCCACATCTCACTAGAGAGGCATACATTGAAGCACAAGAGATTCAGAGAACCCCACAAGGTATCACATGAGATGGTCAACCTCAAGACACACAAAAATCTGCATCCATAAAGTAAGCATGAAAAAAAAAATCCTACAGGTAGCAAGAGAGAAAGGTCAGAACACTTACCAGAGAAGATGTATCAGAATTATGCCAAAATTCTCAACAGAAATAATACAAGCCACAGGAAATGGAGTCCCATTTTTAACATTCTCAAAATAAGCAATCCAAGCCAAGAATTTCCTGAAATCCTGCACATATATCCAGTCCATAAGATAATATGCTGCCTCCAGACCAGTCCTTCAGGAAATGCTAAAGAACGTGTTGAACACAGAAACAAAAGAGCATCCATACCCATCACAAAAGCACAGATAAGCACAGAATTAACAGAGCATACAGATCATTCACAAAATAAAAATACACATATATAAATACAAAAGTAAAGAAGACGCAAAGCAACTCCCTAAGAACCCTAGAACAGGGATAAACTCTCACATTTCTGCAATTAATTTGAATGTGAAAGGATTTAATGTGCCACTAAAGTAGTCTAGAGTGACAAACTGGATAAAGACGCATGATCTAACATTCTGCTTCTTCCAGGAAACTCATCTCACTGTAAACGATGCCCACAGGTTCAAAGCTAAAGATTGAAAAGTGAACTTTCAGGCTAATGGAAAGCAGAAAAGAGCAGAGGAAGCGATTCTGATTTCAGACAAAGCAGATTTCAAACCAACAAAAGTTAAAAAGAACATAGAAGTACACTACACAATGATAAATACCTCAATCTACCAGCAAGGCATAGACACCTTAAACATAGATGCGCCAAAAACAGGCACCAGATTTTATAAATCAGCTACTAAGTAAACTAAGAGAGGACATTGATTCTAACACAACCATAGTTGGAAACCAAAATACCCTACTAACAACCCTAGACAGATGATCCAGGCAAAAAATCAACAAAGATATTTGGAACTAAACTAAACACTTGTTTAAATGGATTTAATAGACATCTGCAGAACTCTCAACCCAACAACTATTGAAAATACATTCTACTCATCAGCCCATGGAGCATATTCCAAGATTGACCATATTTTTGCACATAAATCAAGTGTGAACAAATTTCAGAAAGTTAAAATAATAGCATGCATCTTCTCAGGTTACAGTGGAATAATAATAAATATTTCCACCAAGATACTTCCAAAACACACAAATACATGGACACTAAACAACAGACCACTGAATAACTTCTGAGTTAACAAAGAAATCAAGATAGAAATAAAAAGATTCCTGAGGAAAAAGAAAACAAAGACACATCTTATCAGAATCCCTGGGATGCATGAAAGCAGTGTTAAGAGGAAATTCATAGCATTGCATTCACACATCAAGAAAATATAAAGATCAGTAGAAAAATCCAGGTCACTAAGACAAAGTCACAAATGCAGTATATAGAAGACAAAAAAAATCATAGCAAGGATCAACAAGACAAAAAGTTGGTTCTTTGAAAGGATAAATAAGATTGAGGGAATCCTGGACAGACTGACTACAAAAAGGGAGAATGTAAATGCAATTAGAAACAAAAAAGGTTATGTCTCATCTGATCCTGAAGAAATTCAAAAGATTATCAGAGATTACTATGAAAAACGGTATGCAAATAAACTAGAAAATCTAAAAGAAATAGAGGATTTTTTAGTATCATACAACCTCCCAGTGTTGAAACAAGAAGAAATTGACACTATAAACAGTCTAATATGAATCCAAAAAAATCAAATCAATCATAAGAAACCTCCCCACCAAAAATGTCCTAGACCAAATGGCTTCCCAACTGAATTCCACAAGACATATAAGGAGAAGTTGATACCATAGTTATTGAAAATATTCCAGGCAATCGAGAATGATGGAATTCTCTCTAACTCGTTTTATGAAGCTAACATTATACTATTAAACAAACCTGGCAGAGTTTCAACAAGGAAAAGGAATTATAAGCCAATCTTATTGATGAACATAGATCCAAAAACTTTCAACAAGATTCTAGCAAATTGGATCCAACAACACATATCAAAGATAATCCACCAGACCAGGTGGGCTTCATTCCCAGGATGCAAGGCTGGTTCAACATTCACAGGACTGCAAATGTAATTCAGCATATTAATTGATGTAAAGCTAAAAACCATGTAATTATCTCACTAGATGCATAAAAAACTTTCAACAAAATCCAGCATCCTTTCTTGGTAAAAACTCCCAAATACCTAGGCATAGGAGAAACATACCTCAAAACAACATGAGCTATCTATGATAAACTAACAGACATTTTACTCACTGAGCATAAGCTGGAAGCATTTTCCCTAAGAACTCGAACAAGACAAGGATGGCCACTCTCATCCCTCCTATTAAACATAGTGTCAGAAGTCCTAATTAGAGTAATCAGTCAAGAGAAGAAAATCAGGGGTATCCAAATAGAAAAAGATGAAGTTAAACTGTTCCTTTTTGTTGTTAATATGATTCTATACCTTGAAAATCCCAAGGAGTCTGGCAAAAGCTTCTTCACACAGATAAACAACTTTGGTAAAGTCTCGGATTATAAAATCGTGTAAAGACCGTTGCATTTTATATACCTGCAACAAGTAGGCAGAAAACCAAATAACACAATCTCATTCACAGTAGCCACACCCACACACACAAAAGAAACACCTTAACATCCACCTAACCAGAGAAGTGAAAGACCTTCACAATGAGAACTACAAAACTGTTGAAATAAATCAAGGATGCTACAAATAAATAGAAAAAAACGTTTTATGCTCATGGGTCAGAAGAATCAATGTTGTCAAGATGTCCACCCTACCCAAGGCAATTTACAGATTCAATGCAATATCCATCAAATTCCCAACATCATTTTTCACAGACCTGAACACAATACAGAAATTCATATGGAAACATAAAAGAGTAGGAATAGCCAAAACAATCTTCAGCAAAGGGAACAAAGTGAGGTATCACACTTTCAGACTTTAAACTGTATTACAATGCTACAGTAACCAAGATGGAATGGTATTGGTACAGGAACAGGCACACAGACCAAAGGAATGAGATGGAAATGCCTGAAGTAAAAACACAGTCTCAACTCATTTTTGACAAAGCCTTCAGTAACAATCACTGAGGAAAGGACACCATACTCCACAAATGGTACTGGGAAAACTGACTGACCACATGCAGAATAATGAAACTGGACCTACCTATCACCATATTAAAAAATCATTTCTAAATGGATAAAGGATCTCAGTGTAAAACCTAAACCTCTAAGAATCCTGGAAAAAAAAAAAAAACACAGGAAACACCCTTCTGGACATTGCTGTAGGCAATAAATCTATGACCAAGTCCCCCAAAGTGAATGCTACAAAAGTTAAGATAGGCAAGTGGGACCTCATCAAACTGAAAAGTTTTTGCAAAGCAAAAGAAACCATCAAGAGAGTAAAGAAGACAATTCACAGAGTGGGAAAAAATATTTGCAAAATATGCATCTAAAAAAGGCCTAATAAAGGCCTAACAAAGGCATAATATCCAGGACCTAGCAAAAGCCTAACATCCAGGATCTATAAGGAACTCAAACAAACTAGAAAAAAAACAACCCATGAAAAAGAGGGCAAAAAATATGAACAGACATTACATTAGTGAATGCTCAACTTCACTAATCAGAGAAATGTAAAAAACCTACAATGAGATACCACCTAATTCCAGTAAGGATGGCTATCATTAATAAGGCAAAAAAAACCAAACAAGAAAACCCGAAAAACAAAGAGGTACTAGTATGGCTATAGAGAAAGAGGAACACTTCTACATTGTTGGTCGGGATGTAAGAAGTCCAACCTCTATGGACAGCAGTGTGGTGAGTCCTAAAATGACAAAGAATTGATCTTCCATACAATCCAGCAATCCCTTTCCTGGGAATATACCCAGAGGAACATAAATCACCATACCCAAAAGACACCTGCACATGCACGTTTATCGTTGCAATATTCCCAATAGCAAAAACATGGAACCAACCCTGCTGCCATTCAAAAGTGGATTGGATAAAGAAAATGTGGTACATATACACAATGGAATATTACACAGTCATAAAGAAGAACAAAATCATAGTCTTCTCAGCAACTTAAATGCAGCTGGAGACCATCATTCTAAGTGAACCATCACAGAAAGATACAAGTAAATTCTACATGTTATCACTCAAAAGTGGGCCCTGACCACCAGTCGCATTAGCACAAGGGTGATTGGCAGTTGCTGGGCACAGCTAGAGAAGGGAAAGGGGGGATTTAGGAGGGTGGGAACCATGTGACAACACAAAAGTTACCTGGTCCATATCAGGGAGATTGATGGCCACCTAGAAGCCCAAACGTCGCCTGCATGCAGCCCACTTACGTAGTAAATCCTCACTTGTACCTCATAACCCTATAATAAATTTTAAAAATTAAAAAAATATATATATAGTACTTGGATGATGGACACCCTAAATACCCTGACTATGCATTTAATACATGTAACAAAACTTCACATGCAACTTGTAAATTTATACAAATAAAAAAGTAAATCAATAACAATAAGAATCACATATGATATAAAAAGAATAATATCCACATATTGAACAAGATTAAATCCTACCCCTAGAGTGGTCAGATACCTTATTTTATAAGAATATTGAACGTGTTGACTATTAAATTACCTGGGATCAGTGAATCTATGATTTTAGGCCTTAGCTAAGTTTAATTTTGCCAAGTTGAAAAAATATATAGAGACTATCTACTTAAAATGGAGAAAAAAAATCTCAAAAATATGTTTGCACCCGTGAAAGATTATATTCTATCCAGCTACATGTGGTTTAATGGCCAGAAAATCAATACAGTTTCAGGAGTTCATCCATACATCTGTCAAATCATATTAATTTTTTATTTAACTTAGCAGACCTGTTACTGTGAATAATTACAAATAGTATCCATAAAAGAGGTAAATTACAACCCTGAAAAAAAGTCAATGACAATGGTTCTTAGCCAACTTTTATCTGAAGCTTTCACTAGAAATAGGCACTTTGCAAATACTTAATTAAGATAATAAGATTTTTCCACAAAGTTACTTTATTAGCGATCATTCTACAATGTTTATTACATTTTAAAATTACATGTTGTTAATTTGGTTAAAAAATGTAAGCATATTGATTGAATTTTGCTCTAGTACAGGTGATAAATCATGGATTCAATAGAGTTTACATTTGCTTTTTTGAAATATAAATATTCATCGTTTTTAATTGCCTTACAATTTCTTTACTCTCACTAATCCTTGTAAAGGGTGCACAAAAGTGAGTTATGGATTCGCACTGGCAACTGTACAATGACCTTTCCAAATGGTAATATAGTATAGACTCAACCTTCATTCTGTTATAATCTCTATGATTTATATGAAAGCTCAAATTGAAACTATTTTGTATTAAATAAGTAGTCTAATAAATGACATTTGGTCAAAGGCAACAAACCTCTGATCCAATATTTTATGATATGCTGAAGTATCATATAACTATATTCTCAAAGTTTGAGATTAGGTAGAAGAAAAGAAAGGTGAGTCATGGCTACTTGTTCTCATTGTCTCATGTCTCATCAAGTTTTCAGAATACAAATCAATTTTTTTAGGCCCATTTTGTAAAGTGTCTTTATCTGTGTTTAATTAAACAATTTGCATTATACCAAATCATGAGATATGTTATAAATTTTAGGAGAACTTGGATGAATTAAAGAGTAGGTATAGTAATAATTTTTTGATCCCATTTTAGAAAGGAATGTCACAGAGATAAAAATAGAATATGCTTGAGTCCTTCAGCAGAAAACTGAATTAGACTCTAAGACCTTCCATTATCAGCCATGTAGATTAAAGTAATACGAGATTTTTAGATACCTTGAGATTTGCTTTTTTTGTTTTTTTAGCAAGAAGAAGAATGTCATTTGTTCAAGGTTATTAAGGTTATTGCTGTGGTTAAAAATTATAATCAGTGTAAAGTGGCTGGCATTATTTTATGCAGCACATAATAAGCATTCAAAAAATAGCAGCCACTATTAAGAAGATACAGTTAACGAGAGAAGAAAAATCAGGTGAATTTATACAAAACCTTTGAACCAGCTGTTTGTTCTATCTGCAATATTTTCCCCCAGATGTCCATAGAGCTTAAGCCATCATCAACTCTTTTGTTTCCTAAACTGCCTCTTTCCTGTAAGGCTTATTCTGAAATATTTTATTTAAATTTGTATATCACTCACTTCCTTGTAGTTTATCGCTCTGCTTGTATTTTTCACTGTCATTTAGTTTCTATCTATTTTTGCTGCACAGATTTTGTTGCACTCTTGTTACGTGCATATATGTGAAGGATCTTTCTGGATAATCAATTCCTTATTATTATGTATGCCCCTATTTATCTCTAATAATCTACCTTGTTCTGAAGTCTACTTTGCCAAAAAATTATCCAAGAAAACTAACCAAGCTTTATTTTGATTAATGTAAGCATATATTAAATTAGGTTGGATATTTTTGTCCCCCAAAATGTGCATGTTGAAAATTCTAACCCCTAATGTTATAATATTTGGAGATAGTGTCTTTGGAAGGTAATTAGGTTTAGATTTGGTCATGAGGGTGAGACTTTCATGGAGAGATTAGTGCCCTTACATGAAGAAAAAGAAAGCAAGAGCTCTCTTTGGTCAGAAAAGCACAGCAAGGAAAGGCCATCTGAGCACACAATGAGAACATGGTTATCTGTATGACAGGAACAGGACCCTCACCAAGACCTATATGTTGGCACATTGATCTTGGACTTCCTAGTCTCCAGAGCTGTGAGAAAATAAATTTATGTTGTTTAAGCCAAGTAGTCTATAGTATTTTATTATAGCATCCTGAGCAAATGAATACAGAATGGTTTATATTTCTCCATTTTTTAATGTATCTAAATACTTGCATTTAAATTAGATTTATTATAAAGAACATGTAGTTGGGTCTCATTTTATATTAATCCACTCTGGTAATCTCTTTTAACTGTATATAGACCCTCCACACTTAGAGTGATTATTGATATAGCTAAATTAATATCTGCCATATTTGCTTTTTTATTTATTGCAGTTGTTCTATTTTTTCCTTGTTTCTGATTATTTCTTGTCTGAGCATTTCACAGGAATCCTTTTTAATCTCTTTTTTAGCATATCAATTTTACTTTTTAAAAATCTTTCACAGAGACACTAGAGTTTACAATACACATTTTAGACTTATCTGACTTCAAATTCTAAAACACCTTGTTTGCAGTGCAAGTAGCTTGTAACCAAGTATTCTCAATTTCTCTCTCCCATTCCTTACAACATTTCTGTTATTCATGTGCTAAAATAATCCAATGCTATAGCATTGGTAATATTATTGCTTTCAATAAACAACTAACTTTTAGGTCAATTAAAAATAGGAAAAGTCTGGTACTGGTACAAGAATAGGCATATACACCAATGGAACAGGATAGAGATTCCAGAAGCAAAACTTCAGTTTCTCAACCAACTCATCTTTGACAAAGCCTCCACCACCAACCACCGGGGAGAGGAGAACTTATTTAGTAAAAGATGCTGGGAAAACTGGCTGTCCACATGCAGAAGATTAAAATAAGACCCCTACCTATCACCATACACAAAAATCAACACTAAATGGATCAAAAGCCTAAACATAGAAACTCAAACTATAAGAACCTTAGAAAATGTAGGAGACACCCTCATGGAAATTGGAACTGTCAACCAATTCCTGGTCAAAATCCCAAGTGCCCATGCCTTAAGAGATAAGATAGACAAGCAGGACCTCATCAAACTGACAAGTTTCTGCAAAGCCAAAGAAACCATTAAGAGATCCGGCAGACAGCCCAGATACAAGAAAAAATGCTCAGCCTCACTAGTCATCAAAGAAATACAAATTAAAACCCCACTGTGTTACTACCTAACTCCAGTTGGGATGCCCATCAGCAATAACTCAAAAGGCAACAGATGCTGGAGAGGACGTGGGGAAAAGGGAACACTTCTACATTGTTGGCGGCAGTGTAAACTAGTACAACCACTGTGGAAAACAGGCGATTCCTAAAAGATCTAAAAATCGACCTTCCATATGACTCATCAATCTCTCTACTGGGATATCTCAGAGGAATTTAAATCACTTTATGAAAATGATACCTGCACACGCATGTTTATTGCAGCATTATTCACAGTAGCAAAAATATGGAACCAATTGTGCTGCCCATTAAAAGAGGACTGGATAAAAAAAAATGTACATATATGCAATGGAATATTATGCAGCTACAAAGAAGGACAAAATTATGAACTTTGCAGCAACTTGGATGGACTTGGAGCTTATAATACTGAGTGATCTCTCACAGACACAAAGAATGGAGTATCATATGTTCTCACTCATAAGCGAACCTTGAGCAACTATCACAATACTACAAGAAAAGTATTGGCAGCAGTGGGAAACTGCCAGGGTAGGGGGAACACACCTCATCAACAAGGGTACCAGCATAATGAATCTTTGTATACCTAACCCTGAAATGTACCCCACATATTCAAAAAAAATAGGAAAAATAAAATATTTTATTTTAGTTTGATTTATTATTTCTCCAAAGCTCTTTTATTATTGACTCCAAGCTTTTCACCTATATCACTTTCCTTCTTAATGAAGAACTTTTAACGTATCTCTGAGGACAGAAAAACTGAGAAGAATTCACTCAGTTTTGACTTTTCTAAGAGTCTTTATTTCTCCTTCACATTTTAAGAATAATTTTTCTGACTCTACAATTTCATTTTGGTTGTTCTCTCATTCAATATATTAAATATTCACTTTACTGCTTTCTCACTTACATGGTCTGTGATGGGAAATTCAGTGTAATTCTCATGTGACCCTGCTCTTTAACAGATAAAGGTATTTTATCCCTCTGGCTCTGTTCACGATATTGTCTAATGATTGGTTTTTGTAATTTGGATATGTTATGCCCAAGTGTCTTTTTTGATTTGCTTGTTTTTATTATGCTTGATGTGTTTGCCTTGTGACTTCAGTGCTCTGATGGGTTCAAGAAGAGTTCTTGATTTTTTTTTTTCTTATTTCTTGTTGGAAGACTAAAAGTAACAAATGCCAAGCTCTTACGTGCCACAGTTTATACCTTTTTCATGGCCAAAATAATGATGAACAGCACTATGTTAATGTTTCATATATCACAGAAACAGAGAACTCACCTTGCTCAATCACAAGCAATAAGCATTCTACAGTGAAGTAAGCCTGACAATATAATAAGCAACACTTCACATTGAATTACTTTTTATTATAGACCACTAAAGCGGTTATTTAAACAGTCTTTTATGGATATATCTAGAGGATATCTTATAACAAAAATATTATGCTGATACAACAATTTTGTAAATAGACACAGTAGGGAGTCTATAAAATTAAATCTAACCCAGAAGCATATTACTAAACACTAAGAAAAATGCATATTATTTACTATGCATGAGTCCTTCCATGTAATATAGTTTATTGCATTGTGAGTATACATACAGTAAATAATTTCTTCTGTGTTCAAAGCAATTAGGTATAATACTAACTCATTATAAATATTTTTTAAGTTTTTATTTCAATAACTTTAGGAATACAAGTGCTATTTGATAACATAAATATGTTGTACAGTGGTGAAGAAGACTGAGCTACAGGTATAGCTCCATCTGTGCATATAGTACTCAGTAGGCAATTTTTCATCCCTTACTCTACCTCTTTTCCTCACTCTGAAACGCCAATGTCCATTATACCATTATTACGGTTTTGGAGATACACACACACACACACACACACACACACACACATTTTCTTTATCCACTAATCATTTAAATTAATTCCATGTCTTGACAATTGTGAATTGTGCTGTCATAAACATATAAGTACAGGTATCTCCTTTGTATAATGACCTTTTTTTCATTGAGTGGATACAAAATAGTGGGATTGTTAGATCAAATGGTAGATCTACTTTTAGTTCTTTGAGAAATCGCCATACTGCTTTTCATAGAGACTATACTAATTTATACTCCCTCCAAAGTGTATAAGCATTTTCATTTTACTGCATCCATACCAACATCTATTGTTTATCGATATCTTCTTTTCTTTTTTCTTTTTTTAGCTATTTTTCATTTTTATTTTGATATACTATCTTGTTTGTTAATTTCGTTTTTTTGTAAAGAGGTGGTGTAAAATTCAAGATTAGGTATTGGTCATTGTACAGGTAAAGTTTGGGCTTCCCTTTGGTCCCCACATTGCCTGGCTTAAGATCAGGTACCCTTTTTGATGTTATGTGTGCCGCCTCCCTTTCCTGGTAGTATCATGCTACTGCCAATCCATTTCTTACAATATTATGGTAAATATTCAGGGTCAGCTTATGAGTAAGAACATGTAGTATTCAGTTCTTTGCTTCTGTGGATCACTGAGTATTATAGACTCTAAGTCCATTCAAGTTGCTGTGGCATCCATAATTTTGTCCTTTATGACTGTATACTTTTCTATCATGTATATGTACTGCGTTTTTTTCCAGTCCATTTTTGAAGGGCAGCAGGGTTGGTTCCATGTTTTTGCTACTATGAATAGTGCTGCAATAAGCATTCATGTACAGGTATCTTTTTGGTAGATAGATTTAAGTTCCTCTAGGTATATTCCCAATAGGGGAATTCCTGGGTCAAATGGAAGATCACTTTCTAGTTCTTTTAGAAATCGCCACACTGTTTTCCATAGAGATTGAACTAGTTTGCATTCTCATCAACAGTGTAGAAGCATTCCCTTTTCTCCGCATCCTTACCAGCATCAGTTGTTTTCTATTTTATTAAAGAAGGCCATTCTTACTGGGGTTGGTGGTATCTCAATGTGGTTTTGATTTGCACTTATCTGATGATTAGTGATGTTTGAGCACTTTTTTATTTGTCTGTTGACTGTCCACATGTTTTCTTTTGAGAAGTGTCTATATCTTTTGCCCACTTTTTAATGGGGCAGTTTGTTTTTTTTTCCTTTTGGCACGTTTGAGTTCCTTGCAGATCCTGAATGTTAGGGCTTTGTCAAATATACAGTTGGTAAATATTTTTTTTCCTATTCTGTCGGTTGTCTTCCCATTCTCTTGATGGTTTCATTTGTTTTGCAGAAGACTTTCAGTTTAATGAGGTCCCACTTGTCTATCATATATCTTATGGCATGGACATCTGGGATTTTGATCAGGAATTGATTGCCTACTCCAACTTCCTTAAGAGTATATTCTGAGTTTTCTGAGATTCTTAATATTTGAGATTTTACGTTTAGGTCTTGATGCATTTAGAGTTGACTTTTGTGTATGATTATAAGTAGGGGTCCTGTTTCACTCTTCCGTGTGTCGTCAGTCAGTCTTCCCACACCATTTACTGAATAGGTAATCCTTTCCCCAGTGGTTGTTGGTGGAGGCTTTGTTGAAGATGAGTTGGTTGAGAAATTGAGGTTTTGCTTCCAGAATCTCTATCTTGTTCTATTGGTCTCAATGCCTGTTCTCGCCCCATAACAGCCTATTTTGATTATGGTAGCCGTAGCCTTATAGCAAATTTAAAGTCTGGAAGTGATACCTCTCACTTTTTGTTTATTTTGCTGAGAATTATTTTGGATATCCGTGGTTGTTTATGTTTCTATATGAATTTCTTTATTGTCATTTCCAGGTCTGAGAAAAATGATGTTGGTGATTTAGTAGATATTGCATTGAATCTATAAATTGCCTGTGGTAGAATGGCCATCTTAACAATGTTGATTCTTCCTGTCCATAATCATGGAACATTTTTCCATTTGTTTGTGTCCTCTTAGATTTCTTAGAACAGTGTTTTGTAGTTTTCATTGTACAGGTCTTTCATTTCTCTGGCTAGAAATATGCTGAGGTGTTTAATTCTATTATTATTTTTTAATACTGTGAATGGAATTGTGCTTTTTATTTGGTTATCTGCGTTTTTGTTGTTGTATAAGTATGCAACTGTCTTTTGTATATTTATGCTGTACTCTGAGACTACCAAAGTCCTTTATCAGTGCAAGGAGATTTTTGACAGATTATCTTGGATTTTCAAGGTATAGGATCATATTGTCAGCAAAGATGGATAACTCAGCTTCCCTTTTCCTATTTGGCTACCCCTAACTTCCTTTTCTTGTCTAATTGCTCTAACTAGGACTTCCAACACAATGTTGAACAGGAGGAGTGAGAGTGGGCAGCCTTGTGATTTTCTGGTTTTCAGGGGAAATGCTTCCCATTTCTGTCCATTTAGCAATATTCTGGCTGTGAGTTTTCATAATTGGTACTCACTATTTTGAGGTATGTTCCTTTTATGCCTAGGTTTTCAATGGTTTTTTATACAGAAGGGATGCTTGATTTCATCAAAAGCTACTTATCTAACTAATGATATAATAATGTGGTTCTTGTTATGACATCTGTTGATGTACTTAACTACATTTATGTTCTTGCAGATGTTGAACCATCCCTGCATCCCAGGGATAAAGCTTACTTGGTCATGGTAGAATATTTTTGAAATGTGTTGTTGGATGTGATTTGCTAGAATCCTGTTGAGAATTTTTGCATCTATGTTCTTCAACTATATTGAGCTATAATTCTCTTTTTTTGCTGGATCTTTACCCGGTTTGGGTATCAGTATGATATTAGCTTTGTAAAATGAATTGGGGAGAATTCCATCTTTCTCAATTGCCTGGAATACTTTAAATAGGATTGACTGCTCCTTCTTGTATGTTTTATAGCATTCTGTTGGAAAGCATCTGGTCCAGGGCCTTTTTTCATAGGTAGTTTTCTTATGACAGAGTCAATTCCCTGGGGTGTTATTGATCAGTTTAGTCTCTCAGTGTCTTCTTGTTTCAACCTTGAGAGGTTGTGTGACATCAGAAAGTCCTCCATTTTATTTAGGTCATCAATATTTTTTCCACACAGGAGTGCATGGTAATCTTTGATACTCCTTTGTATTTCTTTGGGGTCAGTTGTGATTTGCTCTTTTGCATTTCTGATAGTGCCTAATCTGGATTTTTCTCTTTTTTTCTTGGTCCTTCTGCTTAAGGGTCCATCAATCTTGTTTATCCTTTCATAGGATAAGATTTTTGTTTTGTTGATTTTTTCTATGATATTTTTGTCTTCTATGTCCCATTTTTGGGTTTTTATTTTGGTGATCTGGATTCTTCTGCTGAAGTTAGTGTTTTGGTGTTCTTTCTTTTCCAACTCCCTTAGGTTATTTGTTAGGCTGTCAACTTGTGATCTTTTCATTTTCTTGATATGTGTCCATAGAGATATAAATTCCCCTCTTAGAACTGTTTTCATGGCATACCAGAGGTTTTGGTAAGATGTTTTAAGTAGTTTCTTTCTTTGAATTTCTTTTCATGAATCTTTTCATTTGTATTTTGATTTCTGTGTTGACCCAGGAATTGTTCAGCAGCATACTGTTTAGTGCCTGTGTCTTTGTGGGTCTTGAGGGAATTTTGTTGGTGTTGATATTTATTTTTATTCCACTGTGGTCTGAGAAGGTGCATGGCAATATTTTGATCTTATGAAATGTGTTTATGCTTGATTTATGGCCAAGGATGTGATCAATCATGGAGTACATTCTATGTGATGATGAGTAGAATGTATATTCTGTGGTTTTGGGTAGAATAATCTGTAGGTATCTATTAAGTCCATTTGGTCAAGTGTCAAGTTGAGATTCCAGATCACTTTGTTGATTTTTTGCCTCAATGGTCTATCTACGGTTGTTAGTGGGATATTTAAGTACCCAGCTATAATAGTGGTAGAGCCAATGTCCTTTTTTAGTTTATTTAATTATTACTTTATAAATGCTGGTCTTCTTGTGTTGGGTGCATATATGCTTAGAATGGATATTTCTTATTGAAGGATTAAGTCTTTTATTATTATGTACTGTCCTTTCACATCTTGTTTTAATTTTTGATTGCTTAAAGGTTATTTTATCTGATATTAAGATCATGACTCCTGCTTTCTTTTGTGGTCCATTCACCTGGAACTTCATTTCCCATCCTATAACTTTGAGTCTGTGTGCATCCCTTATGGTGAGATAAGTTTCTTAGATGCAGCAAATTATTGTATCTTTTTTTAAAATCTGGTTTGTCATTCTATGTCTTTTCAGTGGTACATTTAATCCATTCACATTCAGGCTGAATATTGAGATGTGAGTATTATTCCCATCATGAGGTATCTATAAAGTTTTTTTCTTTTTTTAATGTGTTTTCTTTTAACTTTTGGGTTGACGTATTTGTGTGTTTTCACATTTGCAGTCATGATGTACTCTCTGTTGATTCTGTGTACTCCTGTTTTTTTTTGGGGGGGTTGCATGGTTTTTCTTTTTTCTGTGCTTCATACCTTATTAAAGATCTCCTGTAGAACTGGCCTAGAAACTGCCTAATCTCTTAGGGATTGGATGTCTGGGAAGGTTTTTAATTCTCCAATGCTGATGAAGCTGAGCATGTGTAGGAAATTATTGGTTGAAATTGTGTATCTTTGAGAACTTTAAAAATTGGACTTCAGTTCCTTCTAGCTTGTAGTGTTTCTGTTGATAGGTCTGCTGCTATTCTGACTTGTCTTCCACAGTAGTTAGTCTTTTCTCTCTTGATACCTTTATAATTTTTTCTTTTATACCTGCTATGTATAGATGAATTACTATGTATCTAGTGGTTGGTCTTGCTTGATGTCTTGCTGAGGTTCTTTTTATCTCTTGTATTTCCATGGTCACATCTCTGATGAAATGGGGAAAGTTTTCTTGGATAATATCCTGGAATATTTGCGCCAAGGTGCTTTACATTTTCCTTTCTTCTTCAGGGATACCAATTAGGTATAGGTTTGGCCTCTTGAAATAATTGCACATCTCTTGGTGGCTTTGTTCTTTCTTTCTGAGTTTTCTTTCTATGTTTTTAGCAATCAGATTAATTACATGTTTGGATCTTCAAACTCTGAGACTCTTGCTTCTGCTTGATTAATTCTGCTTTCCATACTCATCAACTTGTTATTTATTTCCTGTGTGAAGTTTTTATGGCCAATATCTCTATTACAAGTTCTTTCAGCATTGTACCTTGTTTTTCTGGAGTCTTATTCACTCTTTCCATCCATTTCCTAATCCCTGTTGTATTCTGGGGTCAGTTGTTGACCTACATTGTTTAGGCTCTTAGGTCTGATTTTTCAGGTGTTGTCTCTTTAGTACACTGGGAATTACCTGTGTTCTTCCATTGATTTTTTTCCTTATTTGTGATGGATCTCTTTCTTTTCCTCAGTTCTATTATTCAGTGGCAGTGGGAGGGGCTTTAACTTGGTTTGCTTGGTCCTCTATTCTTCCCTTATCAGTGCTCTGAATTTGTTCTATTTTAAAACAGGGCTGGGGGTAGGAAGCTTTGCTGTCTCTTATAGTTCTGAGAGTAAAAAAAGGTAGAAGATGGGGAGCTAGGATTTAGAAACTACTTGCAATTCACAATGTTCACTGACTGTGGTATGGGTTCCATAAGACCCAACACCTTTCTATCTGATGATGCAGCAGGTAAATGTGTGTGTCCCTGAGTCCAAGATAAAGTAACAGTAAAGAGGAGAACAGAGAAAAATAGAATGAAATAGGAAGGACAAAAAAAACCCCACATACACAGAAAAACAAAGCAGAAATCAAAGCGAATACACACACGCACACACACACACACACACACAAATTAAAACGGGGGGAAAAATAAGACTCCTTTCTCCACAAAAAAAACAAAATACAGGAAAACACACACACACACACACACACACACACACACACTCAATACAAAAATGAAAGAAGAAAAAATGGGGGAGAATGCAAATTGAACCCTCACACACACATTCCCACACACATTAAACTAAAAAAACAACAGAATAACAACAACAAAAAGAAACTAAAAGTTGAGCATTCAATCATTCAGGTACACACATAAACAGAAAACAAAAAATGAAAAAAAAAAAGAAAAAGAAAAAAAGGAGGGGAACGCAAATTCAACCATCACATGCACATTCACACAAAAAAAAAACAAAAGAAAAAAAAAATAAATTATTCTGAGCTCTAAGCGCCCTCTTGTGGTAAGTTCTGTAATTGTTCTCACGTTCTCAGCTGTTCACAGATAAGCCTCTTTGCTGTCTTCTGTGGAATTGTGGCCACATGCATTCACAATCTCTTCAGTGTCTGGCCCAGGGAAGGAGGAATGGGTGTTGGGGGAAGGTGAGGTTTCAGTATTCCCTTTCAATGCTAGTGTGGTCAGGGAGATCTCGGGTGGATAGGTGTGGGGTTGTCTCCTCTCCAGACACTGGAGTGGAGGGGTCATTCAGACTTATCCTGGAGTACAGTCTTCCTATAATGACTGACATCCAGGCTCCACCTGGGTTCATCCCTCTCAGTCATGCCCCAGCAGCGTGAGTCTGATAGTCAGAGAATTACTGGGGAGGAGGGGATTGGATCAGCCCCAAACTCACTGCTGATCTCTTTAGGGGTCTTCCTCCTCCTTTTCTGGTCATACCCTTTGTCCCATAGCTGAATCCGGGTACAGGGTAGGACGCATGATTCCCAATACTGTCCTGTCCCTCTGAAGTTTATGTTTTGGGGATATTCCCTCTGGGTCATGATCAGTCCCTGATTAGCTAACCCACAGGTCACAGAGATGGAGTCCATCATTCCATGGTGAGCAACCTGGAGCACATCCCTGCCCAGTTTTCAAGGTGGTAGCAGCGTGCTTGTTTTGTCTTCTCCAGTGGGACTCTTGCCTCTGGCTCTCTCATTGTGTTTCTGCCACAGTCCTTTCTGTCAAGTATGGCCAAACGCTGCAGTGCTAAGGCAGAGCCTGGAGCCTGCAGTCACTCATGGCAGCTTCTCCTGGGAAGGGCTTTGCTGATTTTAAAAAAATGGCACTTGGCTTCTGTGGTCCCAGAAGCAGTAGAGGCCTTTTTGTATTTTAAATAATGGCCAATTGACTGGCATAAGGTGGCATCTCATTGTGGTTTTATTTGCCTTTCCCTGATGATTAGTGATGTTGAGCATTTAAAAAAATTTTTTTTGGCCATTTGTATATGTTATTTTAAGAAATGTCTGTTATATCATTTGCCTCCTTTTCAATGGGGTTATTTTTGTTTTGTTCTGTTTGTTTGATTTTTTTGCTGATATTTTTGAGTTCTTTGTAGATTCTGTATATTAGCCCCCTGTTGGATGTATAGTTTGTGAATATTTTTCTCCCATTCTATAGGTTGCCTGTTTACTTTGTTGATTATTTCTTTTTCTGTATAGAAACTTTTAGACCCACTTAATTTGTTTTTATTACATTTGCTTTTGGGGATATAGACATAATTTCTTTGCCTCAGCTAATAGCTAGAACATATTTTCTTAGGTTTTCTTCTAGAATTTTATGGTTTCAGGCCTTGCATTTAAGTCTTTAAATATACCTTGAATTAATTTTTGTATATGGTGAGAGATAGGAATTCAGTTTCATTGGATAGCACATGGTTATCCAAATTTCCCAGCACTATTAATTTTATCACACTTTTTGCTTTATCCCAGAGTCTTTGGTAACTTATGTCATTCTCATGCATTTCACATTTTTCTTTAATTTCCATCTTGATTTCATTGTTAACTCAAAGGTCTTTCAGAAACAGATTGTTTCATTTCCATGTGTTTCTTGAGTTAGGAGGGGGGTTTTGGAGTTGATTTCTAGTTTTATTCAGCTGTGCTCTGAGAGGATACTTGACATGATTTATGTTATTGTGAATTTATTGACACTTGTTTTGTGGCATAACATGTGGTTTATATTGGAAAATGCTCCATGCACTGATGGGAAAAGCATATATTCTGTACTTTGGGGGTGTAGCAGACATTGTGCTAGAAACAGGTGATTCAAAGATGTGGGGGTAAACACACTCCCTGCCCAAAAATATTTGTAATTCAACAGGAGTAGATAAATAAATTATTTTAAAACAAAAACAAACAAAAAATTTCTCTGCAATCCCCTGCCTCCGCAGAGTCCACATTTAATACATATTTGCCATAGAGATAATACTGATACCACTGATTCAAATAATTTAAATATTAAACTTGTTTTTCTTTTCCCTCTCCATGATAATGAGGAAGATCATTTTACTGTTAAATTTAGTTACATGGTTATTTGTATTTGGAAAGAAACTTTCAAGCTACATAAATCCATGAAAGTGGATTGTCGTGAACCACTGTCTGATGTGGAGTACAGTACATTTGCCAAAACATTGAGTGTATTATTTTTATTCACAGTTTGGATTTAGACACACTGTGAAACTCAAATTTTGAAATACAACTCAAAAATGTTTATTAGAGGCTAACAACTTTACTCTGAAAGGTTTGCCTATTTTTTATTTAATAATTTAGGCATGTACTATAAAATGTTACAAACATTTTTGGAAAGACAAATAAGATCTGCTATTACAAAACCAATTTGATCAAATCATTCCCCGCTTATTCTCTTGAGACACATTCACATAGGAATAGATGGACACATATTTTCACTCTATGTGTTTGCATACTATTTTGTATTGTTTCATAAACTAAATAAAAGTAAATTCTTACTAGGATACGTATTAGGTTAAATGGTGCATTGCAAAAATTGTAAAGTGAAAATAGAATATGAAGCTGATGTATTAGTCTTTCCAAAATTGTATTGGCAAAATCTTTACAAAATATTAGGAATAAAGTTTGGCTGAAATGGCAGTTTTATCTAATTAAGGTAATCAGATTTTGCTTAATTAAAATTATCCAAGTGCTAATTTGGCATTTCTGCTCCTTTACTGATGAAGGTTTAATTTTTATTTTGTTCGCCAGCATGTTCAGTGCTAGACGAAATTTCAAATCAAAGAACTTTCCAAGTGCTAAAGTAAAGCCATTTTACTATTTGCAACTCTAATCTGATTTGGAAGTGTGCAGTTTAAAATGTTAGCACCGTGAAACACACACTGTGTTTGTTATTTAGAGCAAGACTGCAAGCTGAAAATGACCCAAACCAAAAAAAAAAAAAAAAAACTGTGGATTTTTGTTCCTTTATTGCAAGCTCAAGGGAGTTTATGCTTTTTTGTTTCTGTAAATGGCAGTTAATCTTATTGCATAACCATTTTATATTTATTTATTTATTTTATTTTATTTTTTTGAGTTGGAGTCTCACTCTGTCGCCCAGACTGGAGTGCAGTGGCCACTCCCGGCCACCGCAGCCTCGACCTTCCGCCTCAGCCTTCCAAGTAGCTGGAACTACAGGCGCACGCTACCACGCCCGGCTGATTTTTTTTTTTTTTAATTTATTGTAGAGATGAGGTCTCGCCAAGTTGCCCAAGCGGGTCTCGAACCCATGGGCTCAGGCAATCCACTTACCTCAGCCTCCCCAGGCGCGGGATTACAGGCTGAGCCACCGAGCCTGGCTTTGCATAACCATTTTAGAGGTGAAGGAAATCTTGCCAGGTTTCTCTGTATATATTTTTCTCATATATGCTAGATCAAAAAAAGAAAATCCTAGCTCTATTTCCTTCTTATTTACTCTTCTGAAATAGGTGGAATATTTTTTGTAGTTGCCAAAATGAAAATTGATAATTCCACCTTCTTATTCCCACTTAATAAGATGCTTTATTAATGTTTAAGAACATGTAGCATTAAAATATATTTCACCGCTTTTATAATTTTCTAGTAATGTCTCCAGATGTGTTATGAGATTTTCTTCTGCAGGAGAGCCAGAGTAAGCTAAAAGGGATAGGAAATTTATGAATGCTGGTATATTTGGGTCCCTACTTTTTTGAACTGAGGACTTGAGGTTTCTTTTTAAGCTTCATTTTTTTATTTTGATAAATTATGGAACGTGGCAGCTCCTTATTGGCTATAAACAATGCCAGAGTGGAGAAGGAGTCTATTGTTGACAACACCACTACCTCAGACAGCTTGTGAGAGAGTAAGAGGTATCCTCAACAATATAATATGAGAATTTATGAGCAAATAGCTCTCTTATGATTGAGCTTAATGAGAAGATCAAAGAGTATAAAGTTGAACCCATGTACATTTTTTTGCAGAAAAATGTTTTATTCCATCATTGGTGTTATAAAGATTCATTTACTGACTCAATTATACATATATTTTCTTACTAAGATAGAGATCATAAGAGGAATTTGAGATTAATATTCTGACATGAAACAGCAATATATTTAGGAATATCCAATTGTATAGGACTCAAAGTATTTGCTGATGTAAAAGCAGCAGATCTTTCTTCCAAATGACCTTTTAGTTATCTTATTTTCTACCTTAATGAAACTGAAGGAGTTAATAAGAAGTCAAAACTTACAGTGAAACATTACTTGAAATATGGAATGGATATTTACATGTCTGAATGACCCTCCATAGACTAGTAAAATGTGGGTTTCTATGCTGGCGAGTAAGGGTGTTTAGACAAGCGAAGTCACCATCAATCAAGCTTCCTGTGGAGCGAGACAACTTGGTGGATGCCCAGACTCAGCAAGAATGCCTGCAAGTCAGACTGCCCCACTACAGGCTGCCATTTGGGTTGTTTCAGAGGAATACAACACATGACTCTCTTGGTATTGTAAAGCCTAACAGAAATTTATCACAGGGGATGGCAGCCTGGCCACTCTTTTTTGTCAAATGTCTATTCTATAAACACGTTTTTATGAGGGGTTTTAATTCAGGATTGAAGTACTTGACAGAGAGTGAAACACATCCAAGTAAAACTCCAGAAATGAGAATAAAAACACATTTTTTTCCCTGTTCTTTTGCTTAATTTCCCAACACAGTGGCGTGGGAAGCGTATATTCTTTCTGGCCTATCGTCTTCTAATATCTAAGGACAAAGTAACTTCTATATGCACAAATTATACAAAGAGGGGGAATATAAAGATACTGTCAGGTGTAGAGTGACAAGGACTAAATAATTCAGAAACTAGTTCTTTTTCTTTAGTCTCTTTATAAAGTGCTTTTGGCATGTGATTGATAGATATTGTCTTAAATCTAGGGAGAAAAGTGCCAGTTAAAAAGTTAGATGTAAATTCTCATCTTCTCCGTTATACTCAAAACATATACACGAAGATAAGCAAATTAAGTCTCAAGGACAGAATTTGTATCCTGTAAAGTGCATATGTCTTAAACCCAAGTCAAACGTATTTATTATTTGAAATGTTAGAAGGACCTGAATTGTGTTTTCATCTCTAAGTTGCTGTAGGACCTGAGAAGAAAGATGTTGGTGTTAGAACTGATATCATGGTTTTGCATTCAAAATTATAAGAGCCATTTGTATTTTATCCATGAACATTTTCATTTTGTTATCTTGGGGTCTGATTGCAGTTGCTAAGTTTAGAAATACCGTACCATTTTTACTCACTGGCATAGGGCATGAGCTTTCAAGTAGTTGCTATGAGTGTATTACTTACAAACCTTCCCCTTCATCTTTTTTAAGGCCTTCTGTGTTACACAACATAACATGCAGTGTGTGATCAGTAAACAATGCTAATTAGCAACTTAATTGCTAATTAGAATAAAAATATTATTCTTATTTATATATTCTGCTCTAGTGCATACTATGGTTCTATCAAGCAGGAAAGTGTTACCTGATAGGGACTATACGCACTATTTTTATATTATTTAAAGTCTCTAAGACTGAAAACTAAAATGATATCCTGCAGATAATTTATTTTAATTATCATGACACGTTTTATGTTGTTATTTTGTATATTATGTTGCTTGAAATAATTATAAAAATGTTGCAAGGTTAACTCCAAATAGTGGCTGAAGGAGTACTCTTAGCCATCTGTGATATACAAATGATGAGTTTTACTGGGTGTTAGTATAAACGCAGATAGATTAAGTTTTTTCTACCCTGGTTCTTACCTACATATGTTCTAGGCTCTCCATTCATTTTGCTTTCTGCTATGATTTTGTTAACCCCACATAACCTTTGCTTATTTTCTTGCTGTTGTCTTTCTGCTCACCTCTGTCTCTCATATTGAAGTTGCTTCCTAATCTTTGATGGACATTAGGTACTAAATTCATATGCAAAATAGGTGTGCAATATTGCTCATAAGACCTTAATTTATATAAAAACATAAGAAAATTCATAAATGCACCTGCATGAGTTCTAGCTAATGCACATCATAACTCAGTGCATTTGCTATGTTTTCTGGCTGGAACAGCCCTGGCAAAAACTAGCTGTGTTTCTGGTGTGCCTCCACCACTGCTCCACACCCATACCTCACTATCAAGTTGGGGTCTCCTGTTTCTGCCAAGACTCTAAACTGCCACTGTCCTCATTCAGTGAACTTATACCAGAAGCAAGAGATGTTGGAATGCTTCTTCTGCCTTCCTAGTCTGCCCACGAGCCATGGTTCACAGATGAAATAGGTTTATTTGAGCTCTCTGAAGACATTTATTTAGGCTGAAATAATCAATTTTTCATGAAACTTGGTAATACACGTTCCTGTATATATTTTTTTCTCCTTAATTGTCTCAGGTTTTTCCCCTTGGGGTTACACTACCCAAGAATATTGGCTCATAAGCTATAACACCCAGCCCTGTTTCCTAAGGTTCTCAAGTTAAGAAGCTTAGTAGCAAAAACTAGCTGGGAAAGCATAAAATCAGGATGGACTTTTGGAGTTTACCAATAAATCTGAAAACAATATTGTCATTGTCTTAAACATCATAATTACTAAAGTTTCACTTATGATTAATTGTGATAAAGTACAGGTTAGTGGTGATCTGGAAAAAAGCAATGATACTGCTTCTTGGCAAATGACCATGGAATTCTCTGGTCTTACCATGTGTTCCATTAGCTACAAGCACACAGTCTGAATAGAAAATGTCTTCTAGATTGAGGCTACTATTTTTTATGATCTTAATGGGGTACCCTCAAAAGTCATATTTTAAAGCCCTAACACGTTAATGTTACTATATTTGAAACATAGCCTTTAAAGAAATAATTAAGGTTAAATGAGGTTATAATAATAGGGCTGTAATTTATAGGATTGCTATCCTTTTTTTTTTTTTTTTGAGTTGGAGTCTCATTCGGTCACCCAGATTGGAGTGTAGTGGCCACTCCCGGCCACCGCAGCCTCGACCTGCTGGGCTCCGGCGATCCTTCCGCCTCAGCCTTCCAAGTAGCCGGAATTACAGGCACGCGCTACCACGTCCAGCTGATTTTTTTTTTTTATTTATTGTAGAAATGAGGTCTTGCCAAGTTGCCCAGGCGGGTCTCGAACCCGTGGGCTCAGGCAATTCACTCACCTCGGCCTCCCAAGGCACGGGATTACAGGCTGAGCCACCGAGCCTGGCTAGGATTGGTATCCTTATAAGTAAAGGTACTAGGGAGCTCATTCTCTCTCTTACTATCATGTGAGGACACAACCAGAAAGTGACCATCTGCAAGCCAGAAAGAAAGCTCTCACTGGAAACAGAATTAGCTATCATGATGACTTCATCTTAGACTTCCTAACTTCCAGAATTGTGAGAAATCAATTTTTGTCATTTAAGCCACTGAGTCTATGGCATTAAGTCATGGCAGCCTGAACAGACAAATATACTATCATGAGGTTGTCTGCAACAATCCTGACTGACATAAAGCATTATATTCCCAAGATGTCAGTAGATCTGGGTCTTATTACCACCATATTTGGGTACCCAATTATGGAATTTTGTTTCTCATTCCACTATCTTTAACTATACGAGTTAAAAGTTCTAGTTTCCATGCAGAGAAAGCTTCTGTCAGGTTCCATCGAAATGAAAGCTATGAGTTTTATCTGATCACTTTAGCATCTTCTTGCCAGTAAACCGAAGGCAACTGGAAAATTGAAATCTGGCAGGGATAGTCAATTCTGGTTGCCATGAGTTTCTTTTTTTTTGCCACACAGAAATAAAGAGAAATATGTCTGGATTCACTGAGATATATTTTGGTGCTTCTGTGACAGATGATTTTCATAAACAGTTCAATAGCAACCACGAGTGGCCCAAAGGGTAGACTATTTCCAATATACAGAACTATAAAATTATTTTTATTCCAATTTTGGCATTTTCTAGAAACAATTTGCACTGCTCATATACTTTTGTTTCCACTCTTGCTGTTCTAGAAGTCTAGGGGCTACAAAGGAAGCTTCTGCTGTTCCCTCAGGTAGCTCATGGGCACATCCTAACTAGGCCTCAAGTCTATCACACCGTGTAAACTTGGTAGATAAACTTGTCTTCCTTCCTTTCCCCAAAGATGTGATGCAGAGATACAATCTTGTCCTAGAGCCTCAAGGAAGACAACTAATGAGACTAAGCAATTAACTCATCACAAAGCACTCTTCTTTTTCTTCCCTGGGAGTACATTTCACAACAGAGTTAACTAATTCAAGAGTTTTTGCCTCAGGCCAGCTTGAAGAACCCTGAGCCACAACAGTTATTTTTCTCAAACCGTTTTTCCAAAGATCTGGTCAAAGACTGGCATTATCATCACATTTTTTGAAACCCCATATTTGAGCTTTAGCGATTTTGCCACAAAAAAGCAGTTTTTTTGCAATGCTGTTACTTCATGTATTTTACTGCAAATATACATGGTGGGAATATCATAATGAAACATCTCTGTTAATTTTCTTATCCTCAAACTTGTCAATTAACTTTGAGTCCATTCTGACATACATTTTGTAAAACCTTAATGTTTCACATTTTTCCAACTCACTGTGCTTTGTACTAAGTTGATTGTTCAGTATCATGATCATTAATTTTAAAAATTATTAAATATTTACTTACTGTGTGCTAGGAATAGATCTAGATTTTAAGACTGTGATTTGGAACCCTATTGACAAAATTGCTGCCATTATAAAGCCCATGGTCTGTTGGGGAAAAAAAATAGTTATAATCAAGTCAAAAGAAAAAAATAAAATAAAGCTGAGTAAGGGAAAGTGGTAACAAAATAGCCTTAATGTTATCAGTTTATCTAGACTTTAGACAGCATTGTTTGTGACTCATTGCACCAGATCGCTCCCTTTTCTTAGAACATTTACTTTAGAAAACTTATAGTTGTATACTCTTTATCTGCTTCTTTTAGATGGAAATCACTTTAAAAGCCCTCGTACCAGTTTTGGATCTCTAAACACCTTTTTTGATTACCTTAGAGCCAACTCTGTGAAATGTAACGATTAAGAACGATGGAAGCCTTACCTTCCAGACTTTATGAAATGGTAAGAGCCTAACTAAGGTGGGCACCTTTCTCCAAGTTATCAAATGACCTACTATCATGAAGGTGGGAGAAAGTTTACTCTTTCTTTTGGTAAAGTCAATTAGCAAACACAGATGGCCTATAAGCTCCTTCTTACTCCAGCTCTTAAAAACTCTACTTCTTTTGTTTCAGGGAAGTTGAGTTCAGATTCGGGTTGTGGTCTCTTTCTCCTATTTTAATAAGCTTAAATGACATCTTTTTGCCCACTTAACGTTGTCTGGTGTAATTTTTGCTAGGCAAATGATCATATTGCTTCAAATTGTTTCAGGAAAACCTTTCTGAGGAGGTGACATTTGAGTAGAGACATGAATAATGTGAAGAGCTAAACCATTATAAAATATCAGGAAGTATATTCAAGGCAGAAAAGAAAGCAAATATTCCCTGAGGCAAGAATGAACTTGGTATGTTTTAGAGAACATAAATGCAGCATGGCAAAAATTAGCTGAGGGAAGAGCCATGTGAGAGGTGCAAGACCTACAAGTTATGGAGGACAGGTCTTGGAGCATCTTGCTGGCCACTTAAATACCTGCCTTCTACTCTGTATGACATGAGAAACCATTTCCTGGAATTTGCATGTTCTAATCTATTTTTAAAAGATCATTCTGATTGCTCAGTAGAGAACTGACTGAAGGAATGGCAAAAAATATATAGGCATACAAACAATTTAGGAATCAGTCCAAGCAAGTATCAGATATTAGAGACTTATGCCAGAATATTAGCACCTGACATGGAGAGCTGTGACCAGATCGGGCTATAGTTTAGAGGTAAATATGACAAGATTTGCTGAAAACAGAATGTGAAATGAAAAACAAACAAAAAACTAAATAATGCTTAGTTTCATAACTCAAAAAGTAAAAACAATCGCAAGACTTAAGTTTTGGGACACAGGAACTTTTTTTTGTGCAGGAGAGTGAGGGATCACAAGGATAGTTTTGGACATAATAGATGTGAAATACGTATCTGACATGCAAGTGATAGGTAGAGTAGAAAGTCCTTTATACTTGTCTGTGATCAATGAGAGATCGCGTCATTGGTTCTAGAGTTTGACAACATACAGAAGGGAGTTAGGGCAGAGAAGAAAGCAGTAAAGTGGTATTCAAAATAATTATGGACAATTGGGAAAATAAATTATACAAGAAGATATTATCAAGATAAAGTTATTAATTGTAAAATGTTAATATCAATGTTTTTTAATCTCTGGGTAGGAGGAAGCTAACTCTAACATCTTAAATAAAGTGCATGTAAAAAATAAAATAAAATGATATAAAAATGTATTTTTAAAATAAACTAAAATTTTAACTAGAAAGAAAAATAAATAGACCGACTAGTGATCGGCTAACATTTTATAGCATTAGTTTCGCAAGCAGAATATTATATTTTTTTAAAAAGCTCTAGTAAAAACGTTATGAGCTGCTTAAATTATACTGAATATGTGAAGAAAAGAGCTGAGACTTTCTCCGACATCAAAAGAAAAAATTTTTAAACAGATGTCATGTCTCCAATTATTTAACCAGCTTGAAATTTATACAATCAAGATTACCTCCTTCTGTCAAACAGGGCACTTCATTTTGGGTTGATTATATTATAGATATATTCCAGAAAAAGAAAATTCCCTTTAGCATGTTAACAAACATTGGCTAATGCATTTCAGAATAATGATTCAGACGACTATACAAAATAATTTTAAACTACGTATACAAACATATTCACCTAAATCTAATCTTCAAAGATGATACGTGTTGGCTATCTTGACTGACAGTCTCCCCAACCTGTATTTATTTCCCCCAAGATTCCATTAGGAAACATAAAGAATGATAAATTACAGATTTTTTTTTGAGGTGTTAAACGTTATTTATACTGACTCCACTGCTGGAGTAAATCTGCTATTGCCAGTATTCTGTATAATGGAGTCTCTCCCTTAAACTTCCTTCTCCAGCACACATACTTGATAGAAATCCCAAGCTCTACAATGTCAGTGTATTGTTAATATCTTCTCAGAAAAGCCTTAAGTGAATGTGACAGTTGATAGTAATTATTAACCTTGCATTGAACCAGTAATTAAATGATGCAGCTTGTATGGGGGGGGGGAGTACACTGAAAACGTGCTTGCATTTGCTCAGTGATCCTTCTGGTACTTCATGTCCTAATCTGACATTGTTTAAATTCATTATTGTTTCTTGAAAGGGCTAAAGATTTAAATCACTCCCTAGGACTTTTCTTTATACTCTATCCATCCACGTTATTCTCAAGTAAAATTATTTTGTATACTTTAGTTTTAATTTTTTTTAACTGAGTCAAAGCAAATAAACGAATTAAAGTATCAATTACCTCTATTTTTAGTAGTTTGGCTACCCCCTAGAGGAGTTAAAAATATAAAAGAATATGTGTTCTTGGGTTTCGAGGTCTTCCCCAATTTTTAGGGGCTTCCTATTTTCACTCTCATCGATATATTTTGTCCCTGCTAATTTGAAATATATATGTAATAAGGAGCTAAGAAGGGCTTACAGGGAGATTCACTAAGTGCCTCTTATATGCCAAGTGTACTTCTTGATACTGTTTTTTGTTTGACCTGTTTGATCCTCATAGTAACCCTCTTCTGTCATTTTGATGAAAAAAATCACTGAGACCCCCAAAGTGTTAATGTTACTAGCTCAAAATTACAAACCCTCCTATCTACAGTTTTGTCTCCCAAATCACTTTAAAAGAAGTTTGCTTTCTTTAGTAATAGTGAAAGATAATGCTATGATTTGCTGGATGAAGAGAAATTGGGAATGAATTACAGTTTCAGCATTAATAGTTTAAGCCAGCTCATTGAAAAGCAAAACCTGCCTCATAGTATGATCCTGAGTTAATAAAGAACTAAGAAATATTTTATTCCTATTACATAATTCATTCCTTAAAAAAACTACAAAAAATAAAAATTAATATCATGCATTGATTCAATAAATATTATGGACTGTTTCCGATAGGCTAGACACTGACCTAGAAACTGGGAAGTGTATTATGTTCTTCAGAAGTAGGATTGTCATATTTAGCAAAGAAAAATACAGGATGTGCAATTAAATTCCAGATAAAGAGTGAATAATTTTTAGTGTAAATATGTCTCCTGCAATATTTGGGACATATTTATACTGAAACAATTATTCATTCGCTATCTGAAATTCAAATGTAACTAGACATCCTATATTTGTTCAGCAACCCTACTCATAAGTTTTAAGGTAGAATAGAGGAAAATAGGAAATAATGAAAGAAATGTAAAATTTAAATGATTAAGAATTAAGTAAACAAAAATTAGAGAGGGGTTTTCCAGGAAAAAGTAGAAATATAAATAATTACACTGTGGTAAAACCTTCGAAAAATAGAAAAAATTTAAAAAGGGTCTGAAGCAGGTATGAAGAGTTTGGGGGAGGTAGTTTGTTTTAAGATGAGTGCACAGAAAGGGGTTGGGGCCTGACTTGTCATTTCATAATGGTGGACATAACAGACAGCCTCTAAAAGAACTGCCAATCATTCCTGTCTCCTGGTATTCATGCCACTCAGTTTGGACTAATAGTTCAATTATAAGAGTGATATCAAGTCATTTCAAAGATTAGGTTACAAAGACTGTGATTTCCGTTTTACTCTCTCCTTATCACTGTTGCTTTCTCTCAAGTTGGCTACCATGTAACAAAGAATGGTTCAAAAGCAGTAAAAAACATAAACCCTGCCAACAGCCATGTGATTGGGCTTGAAAACAAATACTCCTCCATCTCCTCCATTGACAAGAATGAGATGCTAGCCAAAACACTGAGAGCCATTAGAGACCCTAAGCCACACTTCTGGCCCACAGAAATGATGAGTGAAAATGGAGAAAATGTGAGGTATATAAACCATGGAATACTATGCAGCTATAACAAAGAATAAAATAATGTCCTTTACAACAACATGGATGGAGCTGAAAATAATCATCCTAAGTGAACTGACTCAGGAACAGAAAAATAAACATGTTCTCCCTTATATGTGGAAGCTAAAAGGCCACAGAGATAGACATAATAGATACTGAGAACACCAATAAGGAGAGAGGTGGGCAAGGGAGTTAGGGCTCAGAAATGACCTATTGGACATAATGTTCACTATCTGGGTAATGGGCCACTGGAGCCCCAAGCCCCACCATTGCACAATATGTCTATGTAACAGACATTCATGTGTACTCTCTGAATCTAAAATAAATATGGGGAAAAATTGTGCTGTTTTAAGTTTCAGAATATTGAAGTAATTGGTCACACTAAAATAGACAACAAGTCTGGGTGAGGTGGCTCACGTCTGTAATCTCAGCATGTGTCTGAGGTGGGAGGATTGCTTGAACCCAGGATTTTGATATTCGCCTGAGCAACATAGCAAGACCGTGTCTCTACAAAAAAATACAAATAAAAAAAATTAGTGCATGGTGGTGCATGCCTGTAGCCTCAGCTACTTGGCAGCTGAGGCTGAAAGATCATTAGAGTCAAAGACTTCAAGGCTGTGGTGAGTTGTGATTGAGCCATTGAAACCTAGCATGGGCAATAGAGTGAGTTCCTGACCCCAAAACAACCACCACAACAGAGAATAGATAACTAATACAGAGGAGTTGAAATTTATACCAATAGAAGTGAGAAGCTAAAGAGTAATTTTTAGGCCTATCAGTAAGCAATTCATGATTTTTGTTAAAGCTTTAGCTGCAGTGTAAAAACAGATGGAGAACGGGGCATTGCCAGAATGAATACAGATACACAGACAGAGGCAATCATAGTAGCCACGATGAAAAATGAATTTGAACTAGAGAAGCGATGGTGTTAAAGATGGAAAACCTAGAAAAAAAATCAAGAGAAATGTAGAGGCTAAAATCATCAGGATCTGAAGATGGAAGTGTCATGAAGGGATCAAGGTACTTCTGTCCAGCTGATAACGGTTCCTCTCACTGAGAAAAGGATCAGATTTATCTTTTCTGATTACTTCTTGCTCTGACACTTCTTGCAGTGACTTATACCATTCAAATGAGGTGGTGGTATAGATATTCTTCCCTTTTGTTTCTGCAGAGCCAGACAACCAAATGCATAAGTTTAGTTAGTTCTACACTACCTATACCAACTCACTTCAGAGACCACCCCTCTCGGCTGCCACACCCACCACAATATTGAGAATGACCTCAGAGATGCACAAAACTACCTGAAGATACACTGCATGCTTACAACTTATTTTCTGTAGATCTGACTCCCCAGTTAGAATAGTGTTTGAACTATTAGTAAAACTAGCTTGCATATAACATCCAAAAATGAAAAGTAGGGTTAGGAAATAAAAAAAGACATACAAACATTCTTGCAGAGAATTTTTATTTTGCCACATATGGTATATGGGTGTGTTTCTCACTTTTTCACTATTATTATCCAAAGCAGCTTCTTAATATTTTTCTCCTAATTACCCTTTCCCCATTAAATTTAGTAGCCATAGATAATAGTATATATGTAACGTCCTTTGGGTGCCCACATACTGTTATAATATCTAAGTTTTTCTAACTTTTCATAAGGACCAATTTTTACTACAGTGAGGACAACATCACTTCCAGTTAGAATGCATAATATTGTGGGCAGAAAAGTAATTTACGTTCAATTTTTAAAAAGGCAGATGACTTTCATTAAACTTCAAATGCCTTATTACAGAATAAATTCTATTGTATTATACATGTATTTAACAAAGCATCTTAGTGATGGCAGAAATAAAGCTGTGTATCTGTCAATAGTGCTTTAAATTCTCTGATTTTGCTACTGTGATGTAAACCCATAAGTGTGACCCGATAATTGTCACAATCTGATGTGTTTCTTAGGTTTCTTCTCCATGAAGCTATTTGCTGGATAAAAAGAATGAGATTGTGTTTTGTTTATGTTTTATTTTAAAGATGTGGGGTATAATTCAGGGTTAGGCATACAAATGTTCATTATGCAGGTACCCTTGCTGATGAGGTGTGCCACCACCCCCCTTCCCTGGCAGTTTCCCACTACTGCCAATCCCTTTCTTATTGTATTATGATAATTGTTTAAGGTCCACTTATGAGTGAGAACTTGTGGTATTCAGTTCTTTGTTTCTGTGACAGATCTCTCAGTATTACATAGACTCTAAGTCTATTCAAGTTGCTGCAAAGTTCATAATTTTGTCCTTCTTCATGGCTGCATAATATTCTATTGTGTATATGTACCACATTTTTTTTTTTTTTGTATCCAGTCCTCTTTCGATGGGCAGCACGGTTGGTTCCATGTTTTTGCTATTGTGAATAATGCTGCAATAAACATGTGTGTGCAGGTATCTTCTTCATAGAGTGATTTGAGTTCCTCTGGTATATTTCCAGCAGGAGGATTTTGGGTTCATATGGTAGGTAGATCTTTTATGAATCACCAAACTGTTTTCCACAGAGATTATACTAATTTACACTTCCACCAGCAGTGTAGAAATATTCCCTTTTCCCTTCGTCCTCTTCAGCATCTGTTGTTTTTTGAGTTATTGATGATGGCCACCTGACTGGAGTTAGGAGGTATCTCAGTGTAGTTTTAATTTGCATTTCTTTGATGAGTAGTGCAGTTGAGCATTTTTTCATGTATCTGTTGGCTGCTCATATGTCTACTTTTGAGAAGTGTCTATTCCTATATTTTGCCCACTTTGTAATTGGGCTGTTTTTTGTTTTTTTTTTCTTTTTGGCACATTTGAGTTATTGTAGATCCTAGATGTTAGACCTTTGTTAGATATACAGTTGGCAAATATTTTTTTCCAGTCTGTGGGCTGTCTTCTCACTCTCTTGATGGTATCTTTGGCTTTGCAGAAGCTTATCAGCTTGATGAGGTTCCACTAGTCTTTCTTAACTCTTATGGCACGAGCACTTGATATTTTGATTAGGAATTGGTTGGCAGTTCCAATTTACAAAAGGTTATCTCCTGAGTTTTCTAAGGTTCTTCTAGTTTGAGGTTTTACATTTAGAGGTCTTTGTTCCTTTTTGAATTGATTTGTGTGTGTGGTGATAGGTAGGGGTCTTGGTTTGGTCTTCTGCTTGTGGTCAGTTTCCCCAGAACCATTGACTGAATAGGCTCTCCTTTCATGATGGTGGAGGCTTTGTCGAAGATGAGTTGGTTGAGAAATTGGCGTTTTGCTTCTGGAAGCTCTATCCGGTTCCACTCGTCTAAATGCCTGCTTTTGTACCAATACCAAGCTGTTTTGGTTATTGTAGCTTTATAATAAGGTTTTAAGTCTGGGAGTGTGATACTTCCCACTTTTTGTTTGTTTGTTTGGTTTTTGTTTGTTTTGCTGAGGATTGTTTTGGCTATTCATGGTCATTTATGTTTTCATATGAATTCTTGTATTGTCATTTCCAGGTCTGGGAAGTAAAAAGAATGCTGCTGATAATTTAATGGGTATTGTGTTAAATATGGAGATTACCTTGGGTAGAATGGACATCTTAACAATATTGATTCTTCTAATCCATGAGCATGGACTGTTTTTCCATATGTTTGTGTCATCTTTCATTTCTTTGAACAATATTTTGTAGTTTTTAATGTAAAGGTCTTTCACTTCTCTGGTTAGGAAGATGATGAGGTATTTCATATTTTCATGGCTATTGTGATAGAGATTGTGCTTTTTATTTGGGTTTCTTTTTATTTATTGTTGGTGTTTAGGAATGTGACTTTTGCACATATATTTTATACCTGAGACTTTGCCAAAGTCCTTTATCAGTGCAAGAAGGTTTTTGACAGATTCTCTTGGGTTTTTGAGGTATAGAGTCATGTAGTCTGCAAAGAGGGATAGCTTAACTTCTTTTTTTCCTATTAGTTTACGCCTGATTTCCTTCTCTTGTCTGATTGCTCTAGCTAGGACTTCCAATACTATGTTGCAGTGGAGGGGTGGTGAGAGTGGGCAACCTCGTCTTGTTCCAGTTTTCAGGGGAAATGATTCCAATTTCTGTCTGTTTAGCAGTATGTTGGCAGTGAGTTTCTCTTAGATGACTTTTGCTATTTTTCAAGAAGGGGTGCTGAATTTTGTTCAAAACTTTCTCGGCATCTAATGATATAATCATGTGGGTTTTTTTTTTTTATACCTGTTGATGTATTTATTTATGTTTATGGTCTTGCAGATGTTGAACCAGTCCTGTATCCTGGGGATGAAGCCTACTTGGTCATGGTGGATGATTTTTGAAATGTGTTGTTGCATCCAGTTTGCTAGATACTTGTTGAGAATATTGGCATTTATGATTTATGTTCATCAAGGATATTTGCTTGTAGTTCTCTTTCTTTGTTGGATCTTTACCCAGTTTGGGTATCAATGTGATTTTAGCTTCATAAAATGATTTGGGGAGAGTTCTGTCTTTCTCGATTGCCTGGAATACTTTCAATATGATTGCTATCAGCTCCTCCTTGTATGTTTTGTAGAATACTGCTGGAAAGCAATCTGGTCCAGGGCTTTTTTTTTTTTTTGCAGATATTTTCCTTATAACATAGTCAATTTCCTGGGTTGTTAATGGTCTATTTAGGGTCTTGATTTCTTTTTGTTTGTTTGTTTGTTTCAACCTGGGGAGACTGTGTGATGTCAGAAAGTCCTCCATTTCATTAGGTTTTCAACTTTGTTTCTATACAAGTGTACATAATAATCTCTGATAATCTTTTGTGTTCCTTTGGGGTCAGTTGTGATTTGATCTTTTGTATTACTGATTGTGTTTATTTGGGATTTTTCTCTATCTTGGTCAGTCTAGCTAGAGGTCTATCAATCTTGTATATCCTTTCAAAGAACCAGTTTTTGTTTTGTTGATTTTTTTGTATTATATTTTTGTCTTCTATATCTCAAATCTGGACTTTAATTTTGGTGATTAGAATTCTTCTGCTGAAGTTAGGGTTTTTGTGGTCTTGCTTTTCCAGATTCCTTAGGTGATTTGTTAGTTGTTAACTTGTGATCTTTCCATTTTCTTCATGTGTGTTCATAGAGATATGAATTCCCCTCTTATTACAGCTTTCATGGCATCCCAGAGATTTTGGTAAGATGTTTCTTCATTTTCATTTGTTTCCAGGAATCTTTTAATTTCTGTTTTAATTTCCATGTTGACCCAGGAGTTGTTCAGCATCATGCTGTTTGGTGTCCATGTCTTTGTGAGTTTTGGGGGAACTTTGTTGTTGTTGATATTTATATTTATTCCACTGTGGTCTGAGAAGGTGCATGGCAATATTTCAATCTTGTGAAATTTGTTTATGCTTGATTCATGGACAAGGATGTGGTCGATCTTAGAGTATGTTCCAGGTGGTGATGAATAGAATATATATATTCTGTGGTTGTTGGGTGGAGTGTTCTGTTGGTATCAATTAAGTACATTTGGTCAAGCATCACATTGAGGTTCCAGATCTCCTTGTTAATTTTTTTGTCTTGATGATCTCTTTAGGGTTATTAGTGGGGTATTTAAGACCCCAGCTATCATACTGTTAGAGTCGGTATCTTTTTTGAGTTTACCTAGTAACTGCTTTATGAAAGCTAGTTATCTTATGTTGGGTACATATATGCTTAGGATGGATATTTCTTGTTGATGGATTGAAACTTTTATAATTATGTAGTGACCATTCATGTTTTTTTTTCTAATTTTTATAGCTTAAAGTGTATTTTGTCTGATATTAAGATTGCAACTCCTGCTTTCTTTTGTGTCCATTTGCCTGAAAATTTGTTTTTCATACTCTTACTCTGAGTCTGTGAATGTTCTTTCTGGTGAGATGAGTCTTCTGGAGACAATATATTGTTGCATCCTGATATTTTATGCAATCTGCCATTCTATGTCTTTACAGTGGTGCCTTTGGTCCATTAACATTCAGGCTAATTATTGAAATGTGAGAGTTTATCTCTGTCATGAGATTCATATAGTTTGTTGTGCAGCTATTGTTTGTTTATTTTTTGTTGTCTTTCTTTTGATTTGGGGGTTAATTTATGTGAGTTTTCAATCCTTTTCCTGCATTCCTGGGAGGGCATGGTTGTTCCTTTTTTTTTCTTTCTTCTCTGTTTAATACTTTCTTAAGTGTTTCTTGTAGAGCTCATCTGGAAGTAGTATAAATTTTTAGGGATTGAATAGAAAGGATTTTAATTCTTCATCGCTGATGAAACTTAGTTTAGCTGGGTAGATAATTCTTGGTTGAAATTGTTTATGTTTGAGAACTTTGAAGATTGGATTCCAATCTTTGCTAGCCTGAAGTGTTTCTGTAGATAAGTCTGCTGTTATTTTAATTGGTCTTCCCCTGTAGGTAGTCTGACATTTCTCTCTTGCTGCCTATAAGACTTTTTCTTTTATACCTACTTTGTGTAAGCAAAATATTATGAAATACTATGTGTCTAGAAGTTGGTATTCTCATTTGTTATCTTTCATCAGTTCTGAGTCTCTTTGAATGGTCACATCTCTGATGAGACGAGGACAGTTTCCTTGGATAATTTCATGGAATGGGTTGTTCTAGGGTGGTCTCTGTCTCTCTGCCTCAGAGATTTCAATTTATCTTAGTTTCAGTCTTTTGATATAGCTGTTCACCTCTTGAAGGCTTGGTTCTGTCTTTTAAAGCTTCTTTTCTATGTTTTTTAGAGTTTTGGCTAGTTCCAAGCTCTGAGATTCTTTCTTCTGCTTGGTTAATTCTGTTTTCCAAGCTTATCAATTTGTTATTTATTTTATTCACTGTATTCTTTATTGCTATTATCTCAGTTATCAACTCCTTCATTCTGTCCTCTTGTCTCCCCTTGTTTCTATTTATTTTCTCTATTAGTATCTTGATATCTTGGTTTGTGGTTTGCAACCAGTCATTCTGGGGACTCTTCTTTGTGGTCTGAATCTGTATTCTCAGTTGTTGTCCTTGATATGAGACCCATATTCTTCCTTTGGTTCTTTTTCATCTTTTAGGTTTTTCTTTCCCTCTCTTTTATTTTTACCTCTTCTTTAATTCTGTTATTCAGTGATGGGGGAATATCTTTTACTTCTGTTTGCTCAATCTCCTACTCTTCCTTATGTAGATCCTCTGGTTTGTTAAATTTTGATGTGGGACTGTGATGGTGGGATGTGCTTTTTGCAATTTTGAGATTTCATTAAAGGGGAAGCTGTGATTCAGATGCTATAGACAGATGGCATTATCTGCAGACAGGTGTGTGAGCCCCCTGGAACCTACTTCCCCCTGCCTTTCAATCTGTCCACACAGTGAGGGTGTATGTTTGCCCTCTGAAATAAAAATGAGATTTTAAAAAAGGAAAAGAATGAAAAAAGGAAGGAGGAAGATGAAAGGAAGGTGGAGAGAGAGAGAGAAGAAGAGGGGAACAGACAAGCATATCAACTAACAAATAAACAGAGAAACAAACAAAGGCAGAAAAACAAAAACATACAGAAAATCACACAAACAAACAAAAAATCCACCTGTTGATGTGCTCACTTTCAAAAATGCCCATACACAAACAGAAAATTTAAAAAATAAATCAATATAACAGATACAAAGCAAGTATGAAAATGTAAACAAAAACAGAAAGAAAGAAGAAAAAAACAATAACTCAAACAAAAAACAAACTTGCTCTGTGCCATTTCTGTAACTCCAGGTACCTTTCAACTGCTGCTGCCATGTTAAAGAGCAGCTTCAGTCTCCAGCCTGTCACCTCCACTCAGCAAAGGCTGATACGGTTGCTCTCAATGTGGGTCAGATGCCTCTTGGATGACTGTGGCAGGAGGATGGATCTGATCTGTACTCACCTGACTCCTCTGCTGTTGCTGCTGTTGTCTCCCACTCAGATATGATGTGTCTGTGCCCGTACCAGTGTGGAGGAGGGGCATCTGTCTCTCTAGGTCCAATGAGGGGATAGTTTCTGGGTCCCAGGTTTGAGGCCTGGACAGAGCTGGGTGGGACAATGCAGGTCTCTGCTTGGGTACAAACCAGAGAAGATGGCTCTGTTTGGTGTTTTCTCACCTGTGATGGGTCTCTATTCCAGATTTCCATGCCATGTTTTCTCCATGGTTCCTGAGTCTCTGCCTGGTCTGCTGCCACAGGTGATGGTGTTGGCCAGATGCCACATGGTGAGGAGCAGCTGCTCTCTGCTGACTCCTTTCAAGAGAGCCCTGAGAATGGCAGATGATCCTGCATGCTGGAGGCTCTAATCTCAGGGTGGTGGTGGATTGCAGTCAACTCAGGAGGAGAGCCCTGGGTGCATGAACCCATGTCTTCCCTCATGTGGCCTTTCTCTCACCCACCAGCACACATCCACTCATGCAGAGAGTCTTTATGGACACTCGCTTTTGAGGAGGCTCTCACACTCCAACCTGTTCCATCACCTTCTTTCATCTCCATCCTAGATTATATTTTATGTATTATGTCTATCAGACTCACACTAGCTGTGGAAGGAAGAGTTAATCTCGCCTAAACTATAAGATTTCTACTGGTTGACTTCTGATTGCTTAGAGCACTGTTGGGCATAAAGACTACCAAGAGGGGCTCTAAGATCCAAGATGGCCACTGTGGAGCAGCAGACTGGTGCCACTCTCACCAAGCAAAACAGAAAGTAGGAACCCAACTACCAATAAACAGAAAGACCTTAAACATATTTGGAAGGGTGATACATTCTGCACCTAGTAAAATCTCTTTTAACACATGGAGATCAGAAAGCCATAGCAGATGTGGAAATCTGGGCATCCCATGCCTCACCATGCCCCAAGCTAACAAGAGCTGAACCCTTGCCTGGCTGATGAAAGTGGGTGAGTGAGCCAAAGATTCTTTGGGATGGTTTATCCCCTCCCAGAAGCATGCAGGTTTTCAGTCCTATGCAGGAATAGCCTTAAGCAAGGCACAGAACTTTGAGTGACCACAGACCAAGCAGAACAGGATAAAGACCTACTCTGAGGCAGCTGCTGTAAATGCGGCTTTCTGCTGGACTTGTAACTCATGGAGGCTGGGGAAGGGCCTACTTACAGATTGAACCCAACAGAGTTGCTATGAGTGCACCTTTCTTTCAGATTGCTGACTCACAGGCAAGGGAGTGCCCACCTGCAGAGTGAACTCAGCAGATATGTACCACCAGTGGCTGGTGGCCATCCACCCTAGGCAGAATGGAAAGAACCCATTTAAGCCCTATGTCCCAACCATGTGGTATCCACCATCTCATCAGTGGCAGAAAATTTGCTCTATTTCAAGAGTAAAGTGTGGAGCACAGCAGGAAGGGAGTGACATGACAGACCCAAGGGCTCTCTCAGTGGAAAGGAACCTGGGTTGTAAGCTGCAGTCAGCAGACAGGAGACCTACCCATCGTGCGCTTATGCTCACCACCCACAGAGCACTAGCAGTGGTTGCTGAAAGTTGGCCCAACAAGTTTAGCAGCAGGTGGGAAGATCTGTAATGATAGAATCCTGCCACAAGCTGGAGCAGAAGCAGATGTGAATATCCTTAACTCTCTCACTGAGTGACATATATCGAACCACAGAAAGGACACTAGAACAGAGGGTAATTGAACAGCTTCAGAGCTTTAAATCAAAATAGAAAACATAGAGAGCAAAGAAAGTCCTGCCACAAATGAGAAAAAATCAACAACAACAAAAAATATATAGGCAATCATCCGAGTCCTAAAAAGACAGTACCCAAAAAAGCAGCTACCAGAGCACAAAGAATGGAAACCCTCCTAAATGACCTGACCCAGATGACAACAAAGAGGATTAGAGGATGACTGGCAAAAGTCAAGAGAAGATAGAAGTGAATTGCACTAAAGTCATACAGGAAGTAAAAAAAGAGAACCAATTAAAAAAAATTCTACTCTGAAATAATAGAAATGAAAAATTTCATCCTGAAAATTAATAACACACTAACAAGCACAGGTAGTAGGGTAAACTTGGCAGAGAAAAGCATCTCAGAGCTTGAAGATCAAAATATAGAATTAACCCAGTCTGTCAAAAAGCTTTAAAAGAAGGAGCAAAGCCTCCAGGAAATGTGGGACTATGTAAAGAAGCCAAATCTACACATGACTTTTATCTCTAAAGCAGAAAGGGAAATGGAAAACAGTATGGAATAAACATTCCATGAGGTCATTCAAGAAAACTTCCCATATATTGCCAGAGAGATGGCTGTCCAAGCACAAGAGATTCAGAGAACCCCCACAAGGTATCATATGAAAAGACTATCCCCAAGACACATAGTAACCCACCTTCACAAAATAAGCATGAAAGTAAAAATCCTAAAAATGGCAAGAGAAAAAGTTGAGACTAATAATGAGAAAACCCATCAGAATTATTCCAGACTTATCTGCAGAAACACTACAAGCCAGAAGAAACTGGAATCCATTTTTTTACATTTTTAAAGACAAACAATTCCAGTCAAGAATTTGCTGTCATGTAAAGCTAAGTTTCAGCAGTGAAAGGGAACTACAATTATTCCCATATATACAATTCCTAAAATAATATGCCATCTCCAGACCAGCCTTTCAGGAGATGCTTAAGAAGGTGTTGAACACAGGAAAAAAAAAAGGTGAAGTCACAACTAACCCTGAAGAAATTCAAAAGATTACCAGAGATCATTATAAAAACCTGTAAAACTTTGAAAACCTTAAGGAAATGGAACATTTTCCTCGGGGAAAATTTCCTATTTCTTAGTTGGCATATTATTTTAGGAATTGTATATATGGGAATAATTGTAGTTCCCTTTCACTGCTGGAACTTAACTTGACATGGCAGCAAATTCTTGACTGGAGTTTTTTGTCTTTAAAAATGTAAAAAATTGGATTCCAGTTTCTTCTGGCTTGTAGTGTTTCTGCAGATAAGTCTGGAATAATTCTGATGGGTTTTCTCATAATTAGTCTGACCTTTGTCTCTTGCCATTTTTAGGATTTTTATATTTTCAATAATATTGGCATCAGCTCCTCCTTGTATGCTGTGTAGAATCTCCTGGGAAGCCATATGCTCTGAGACTTTTTCTGGGGGTAGGCAAATTTCTCACAACTGAGTCGATTTCCTGGATTTTTATTGGTCTGTTTAGTATTTCAATTTCTTCTTGTTTCAACCTTAGTACCTTCCTGCTAAACAAGATTCTAGCAAATGGAATCCAACGATATATCTCAAGGATCATCCACCATGAGCAGGAGGGCTTCATTCCTGGGACGCAGGGTTTGTTCAACATTCACAAGATCATAAATGTAATTCAGCACATCAAAAGATGTAAAGCCAAGAACCATATGATTATATTATTAGATGCAGAAAGAAATATTTGACAAAAACCAGCATCTTTTCTTGATAAAAACTCTTGAGCACCTAGGCATAGAATGAACATTCTTCAAAATAGTAAGAGCCATCTGTGTGTGATAAATCTACAGCCATCACTTACTCAAAGTGCAGAAGTTGGAAGCATTCCACCTAAGAATGAGAACAAGATAAAGTTGCCCACTCTTAACTCTCCTGTTCAACAGTGTTGGAAGTCCTAGATAGAGTAATCAGGCAGGAGAAGGAAATCCAGAGTATCCAAATAGGAAAAGAGGAGTTAACTATCCTTCTTTGCAGACGATATGATTCTATATCTTGAAAACCCTAGGAAGTCTGTCAAAAGCCTCCTCACACTGATAATAGAATTTGGTAAAGTCTTGGGATACAAAATCAATGTGCAAAAGGCAGTTGCATTTTTATACACCAACAATAAGCAGACAGATAACCAGATAAAAACAATCTCATTCACAATAGTCACACACACATACACACAAACACACACACACACACACATACACACATATAAAATACTTTGGCAGAGAAGTGAAAGATCTTCACAACAAGAACTATAAAATACTGCTCAATGAAATCAAGGATGACACAAACAAGTGGAAAAACATTCCATGCTCATGAACTGGAAGAATCAATATCGTTAAGATGTCCATCTTAACCAAGGCAATCTACAGCTTCAATGCGATACCCATCAAATTACCAAAATTACTTTTCTCAGACCTGAAGCAACAATACAGAAATTCATATAGAAACAAAAAGAAATGAATAGCCAAAACAATCCACAGTAAAAGAAATAAAGTGAAAGGTATCACACTTCCAGACTTTAAACTTTACCATAAAAATATAGTAAACAAAACAGCCTGGTATTAGTAAAAGAATAGACACTTAGACCAGTGAAACAGGACAGGGATTCTGGAAGCAAAAACTCAGTCTCTCAACCAACTCATCTTTGCCAAAGCCACCAATGAAGAACAATGAGGAAAGGAAACCATAGTTAGCAAATGGCGCTGGGAAAACTGGCTGGCCAAATGCAGGAGAATGAAACTAACCCCTACCTATCACTGCATACAAAAATTCACATTAAATGGATCAAAGAAGTGAACGTAAGACCCCAAATTAAAAGTACTAGAAAAAATATAGAAAACATTTTTATGCACTTTGAAGTAGCCAACGAATTCTTGACCAAATCTCCAAAATTGACTGCTACAAAAGCTAAGATAGAGAAGTGGGACTTCATCAAACTGAAAAGCTTTTGCACAGCCAAATAAACCATCGAGTGGGGAAAATGGGAAAAATATTTGCTAATTATGTATTCTGAAAAAGACCTAACACACAGTATCTCAAGGAACTCAAATGAAGTAAAAGGAAAAAACAAACAAACAAACAGTGCCTATTAAAAAATGGGCAAAGGACATGAATAGACACATTTCAAAAGAAGACATACAAGAAGCCAACAGATTCATAAAAAAATTCTCAGCCTCACTAATCATCAGAGAAATGCAAATCAAAACTTCAATGAGATACCATTTAACTCCAGTAAGGATGCCCATCATTAATAAATTAAAAAAAAGAAAAGGATGCTGGCATGGGTGCATGGGTGTGGAGAAAAGGGAATGCTTCTACACTGTTGGAGGGAGTGCTTGCTAGTTCAACCTCTATGGAGGCAATGTGGTGATTCTTAAAAGAATTAAAAATTGACCCTCCAAATAATCCAGCAGTCCCTCTCTTGGAAATATATCAAACAAACATAAATCATTCTACAAAAAAGACACCTGCACACTCATGTTTATAGCCACACTATTCACAATAGCAAAATCATGGAAACAACCCTTCTGTTCATCAAAAGTGGACTGAATAAAGAAAATGTGGCCCATGCATACAATGAAGTATTGAGCAGCCATAAAGAAAAACAAAATCATGGACTTTGCAGCAAATTGTACTCAGTTGGAGACCATCATACTTCGTGATCTATCACAGGAACAAAGAATGGGATACCACATGTTCTCACTTACAAGTGGGACCTGAACAGTAGACACATTAGCACAAGGGAGGGATGGGCATTCACTGAGAACTGCTGTGAGGGTGGTGGGACACATAACAACAGAATAGCTGGTCCTTTACCAGGGGAAGTGAGGGCCAGCTGGAGGTCCAAACTTCAATATGCAGCCTACTTACAGTTAATCCTTGCTTGTACCCCACATTTCTATAATAAAATAAAATTTAGTTTTATAAAAGACTGCAAAGAAGGAAATAGAATCATTGGTAAGCTATCATTGAAATCTGGAGGTAACTGCTCTTGTAAGGTTACCCAGCATAGTAGACCAGTGTATTCACCAAAGCTGGGAAACCATCGCCTCATGATATTAGGGATGATTTAAGGATAATGTAGAGTGCCAAAGAAACACTGTTTTTTTATTATTCTTGCTTTCAGTTTTCTTTGATTTTCTTTTCTGTTTAGCAGGTGAAAAAGAACTCAGCACTTTGTGATGTTTCCTTTGCTTAGAATGCCTTCTCCTTTGCTGTACTTTTCTCAGTTTTTCTCTCCCACCAAGCCTGACTGATGAACAGCTCCTTATCTTTTAAGTTTCAGGCTAAATTTTTACCTCCTGAGTAGAGGGTCTTCTAGCCCGCTTTGATGTAGGTGCATACAAGTTCCTTCATCCTCCCACTATGACCTGTGAGGTCTTCTGTCACAGCACTTTTCATCCTTGAGTCTGTTCACTAGCTCATTCCACAAATATTTATTGACTGTGACTTAGTGCAATAAACATTTTCATGCTAGAACATTAGAGACTAAAAGAAAGAACAAGATAAGCTTGATATCTGTTGTCATGGAGCTTACATTTTTAAATGAGACAGAGTTTTTCTTGTGTTTCCCCTAAAAAGTTGTGAATTCTTTACAAGAAAGAGCCATGAATTATTCAATTTAGTATCTCAGAATTTAACATAGTTACCGGCACTGGCCATAAACAATAAATAAAAACAATTGTTTTAAGTGATACACAGTGAAAAGCAAGCTTCATTGCTTGTTTTAAAATATAAACACATTATTATTATAGAAGAAAGAGAAATGGAATAAAATTTACACCACAAACAATATTATTATTTCTCTTTTTAAAAATGTAATTAAATTGCTTACTCAGAAATGTTGAGCAGTTTTTTCCAAGGTCACAGAAATTATACTGCTATGATTCAAACACAAGCTGACTCTAAAAAGTCTGTCTTTATTTGACTCCTAAAGTTCAAATGATTTGTTCTCACTCACCTGCCTCATAATGTCTTGACCGTGGCAACTACTTTTCTATTATTTTTAAATAAACATTCTGTGGAGAAACACACATACATACACATACAGAAAGATTCATAAATGATAACTCTTAACATGAAAGCAAACGTGTAATGGGCACCCAGATTAACAAATAAAAATGTTTAGTACCTCAGAAGTTCCAATTCTTCCCTCTCCTGGTAATTAAGCTATACAAAAAAAAAAAAAAAAAACCCACATTGTGCTAATTTTAACACTACAGATTTGTTGCTTCTCTTTGAGTTTTGTAGCTTTTAAAATAAAAGGAGTTATTCAGTGTATATGTGTGCCTGTCTTCTTCCATTCAACACTGTTTGTGAGATTCAAACTTGTGAGTTCAGCAATTGTCCATTCATTTTCATAGCTACATGGTGTTTTGTTGTAATACAGTGTATGTCTATATTCTAATGTTTATGGACATTTGGCTGCAGTTTTTGTTTATTATGAATAGCACCACTATGAACATCCCTATACGTATCTTCTGGTAAAAAAATCTGATGGGTTTTTGCCTAACAATGGAACTTGCTGCATCAGAGTATAGGACAGAGATTTCCAAAACGATATGAACAAGAATAATGGGCACTGTTAGAGCATTCCAATACCTCCATTCCCTTAACACAGTCTTGTTTATCAGTCTTTGTCATTTCACTATTTATAGCGCTCATTGCATTGGTAGTAACACATTATGATATTGATTTGTATTTTCTTAACACAAGTAAGGTTTAGCAGCTTTTACATATATTTACAGGCCATATGTATGTCCTCTTTGTAAGTAGATATTCAAGGTTTTTGCTAATTTTAAATTTTCTGTCTTATTATTATTGATTTGTAGATATTTTCGATTCTGGATACTTTTTTATCAGATATAAATTTTGTAAGCGTTCTCCTCTGTGACTTGTTTTTATAATTGTAATGGTGAGTTTTTTAATAAAAAGAAATTATCAGTTTTAACATAGTCTGATGGATCTATGTTATCTTTTACACTACACCGGTATAAAAATAATCTTTGCCTCTTCCAATGTCAATGAGGTTTGCTATTTCATCTTCCAGAGCATTTTGTATTTAGTGGCCATAACTATTCACAATATTATCTTCTTAACTTCCTGAAATCTGTAGAACCTGTGCTGTATTCTCTTTTAAAAATTTCTTCTTTTTTTTTTTTTGCCTTTCTTGACTAATTTTTAATTTATCAATTTCATTATTCTTTCCCCTTTTCTTCAAAAAAACTTTGGTTTGGTTATCTCCATTGTATATTGTTACCTTCTATTCATTTCTGCTTTTACCATTATTATTGCCTTTCTTTTATTTTCTTTTTGATAATCTGCTATTTTTTATGAGTTCTTTATATGTTTATAAGATAGATATATAAATCTGTTATTTGACAGATCTTTTTCTGTATATGTATTTGGGTTGTGAATTTCAGTATGTGTATTCTTCTATTATTTTCATTAAAAAGTTAGCCTTGTTTCTTTTTTTTTCTATTTTTAAAAAAACGAGATTTCTGAATTATGCCATTATTTTTGTTATAAATGCTTAATTATTTTTCTATATTAAAGCTAGTTGTTTTAATATAGAAATAAATGTTAGAATAATTTAATATAGAAATTAATAAGAAATTAATAGAGAAATATAAAGTTAATTTCTATATTAAATTAGAATCGGCATTAGAATAATTATTAACAATTATTAGTTTAATAATAATTAGTTTAATAATAATTAACTTGATGATTAGTAATTATTATTTGATAAGTATTAGAATAATTATTAAATTAGAATAATTTCTATATTAAATTAGAATTCTTTGATGATGTAGAAATTAATATAGAAACTCCTAGTTTTACCTTTATGGAACTTAATAATATTAAAAACTTTCTGGGAAATCTAGATTGCTATATTGATTTTAGAAAATTATTTAACATTATATTTTCAAATATTTTCTTTCTGTTTCGTTCTCTGTGTCCTAACTTTGTGGAACTTCAATCATATAACTGTTAGAACTTCTCATTATTTCTCATCTAGCTCTTAAGTTTTCTTTCTTTTTTAAAAATATTCCCATTCTTTCAATATTGCATTGTTCAGATTGAATGTTTTCTGCTGAAATTTCTATGTTTCACTAATTTTCTCCTTAGTAGATTACAATATGCTACTAAAATTATATATTTGGATAATAACCTATGTGTGTATGTGTGTATTCTGGATACAAAATATGTTTTTTGTGTGAGATATATACATCTATATAATTTTTTAGCCCTTCTGTCTGTCCTATTTATCAATTTTTATTCTGTTATATGTTTTCTCAGGCATATTTTATAGTTATTCTGGTAATTATAACAGTGTTATTTGTTGATATAATTCTACTGTTGATATTTCTCTATGTCTAGTTCCTAATATTTCTAGTAATATGCAATTAAAAGCTGGTGTATTCATTTCCTAAGGCTGCTATGACAAAGTAAGACAAACTGGATTGTTTAAGTCAACATAAAATTATTCTCTCACAGTTCTGGAAGCCAGAAATCTAAAATCGAGATATCTGAGAGCTCTATGTTTCCTTTTAAGGCTCTGGGAAAGAATCCTTTCCTTTCTCTTCCAGTTTCTGGTGTCAACTGGCAATCTTTAGCTCTCCTTGACTTATAACTGCTTTACACCAATCTGATTCCATTACTGCATAGGCTTTTTCCTTATGTATATGTTTCTCTGTGTGCCATTCCCTCTTCTTATCGATCATTCGATTTACCTCCTGTAACCTAGTATGACCTAATTTTACCTTGATAATATCTGCAAAGACTTTATTTTTAAATAGAGTCATATTCACAAGTAGCATGCTTAGGACTTGACCATGTTTTATGGGGGGGCATCATTCAACCCACTACAGCTGGATATTGTGTATGAGGCATTTTTTAGATTTTTAATAATGTTATATTCCTCTAGAGTGAGTTTATTATTTTCTAGACATTTGGGAAGGAACTGAGCTGACTTAAGGTTAAGTATAATTTTTGTAGGACTCTCCTGATTAATCCCTACGTTTACAATTTTTTCTGTCAGAACTATCCACCCACACCTGGATATTCTTTATTCTATTTGTTTTGTGGTTTTTGGCAGATGTGTTATTCACTTTAGCCCCTTTATTGCTGTAAGACTCATAAAAACTCTCTTCTACTTTTTAGAGTCTTTGTTCTTAACTTTTTTACCTCTATGCTATGCTGCTTAAGAAAAATCAGCATGTGTATCCAGGGAAAAACTGGAATGTCAGATTTATTTCTCTATACGTCTATTCTCTGTGGAATTTGAGACGTCTGAGTTTGGGACTCCTTGAAATCCCCAAACCCAAATTTTTGTCTCTTCAATCTTGTGAGAATTCCAGAACTTTAATGGCTTATCTACTCTAATCAATAATATTTTGACACATCTCCAGCCACCTTAGCTGATACCCTGAAGATCAGAGACAAAACAAACAGTTGGCTTCTTTCCAAGTTTTTCCCCACATGTAAAAATCAAACAAAATAGTTGTTTTGAAACACTGGGTTCTAAGGTAATTTATTATATAGTAGTAAAACAAAAACCAGAACAAAGGATTTTGCAATGTTAATTCACTCAATACTTATTACCAACTTTGTTCTCACTTGCTTTTTCTTAAGGTAGGGAATAGGAAATACTCCATCCAATAACGTCCCTTTTAACAAGAGGGGTTCACAAAGCATAAAATGTCCCATGAGATATTGTAAAGTTCCTGAATATAAGGCATTTTCCAAAATAAAAATAATAACAATAAAAAGTCTTGAGATGTAGAAACATATTTTCTCCTTAAAAGTCTTTATTGCTGGGAAGGGGCTGGGAAGCGGGATTGGCAGTAATGGGAGTCTGGCTGGGGAAGGGAGAGCACACCTCATCAACAAGGGCACCTGCATAATGAGCACTTGTATACCGAACCCTGAATTGTGCCCCACATCTTTAAAATAAAAAGTTAAAAGTTAAAAAAAATCTTTATTCTTTCTTCCAGAAACATGCACATGGGTAGCAGAACTCTTATTTCCATGATTTGACAAGTATTGTGGTAGAAGTCTACTCACGGTGGATGGCAGACAGAAAAGTAGAAAAAGTCTGAATTACTGGGAGTATAAACTCCCATCTTTGATGTATTATATGGAACAAATAAATTGCCATTTATTTGAGACACTCTTTTCTTGGGTTTTCTGTTATATGGAGACAAATTTATCATTTTCTTTTTTTATTTTTGAGAGATAGTGTCTCCCTCTGTCACCCAGGCTGAAGTGTAGTACAGACCATGGCTCCCCACAGTCTTAAAATCTTCAGTTTGAAGGGTCCTCCTAACTCAGCCTCCTAAGTAGCTGGGATTACAGGTGAGCACCATGACACGTGGATATATCTTTTTTATTTTTTCATTTTTTGTAGAAATGGAGACTCGCTTTATTGCCCAGGCTGGTGTTGAAGTCCTGGCCTCAAGCGATCCTCTGAGTCTCCCAAAGTTTAGGTATTACAGGCATGAGCCACCATGCCAAGCCTCCTTAAAATATTAAGATATAACATAGGTATATTGTTTTAAATGGAAAGGGAACTGTCACAAAGTATTATGACATTGAAATTTTATGTCACTAATTCATAGAAAAACATATTCTCTTACTCATAGGTGATCATGCTAAAAGTCCATATTAGTTTTTAGAGGTTCAGAAAAATGAATTATTGGCAATGTGATTCATTTTTATACAAAGAGATAAGTTTTGTTTTCTTAACATATGTAGTAACATAAAATAAAACTACTGTGTGACAGTTAATAAAATATTATATTCAAAATTATCCATTGACCAGGTACCCTGTGTGTTATAGAATATAGATATTCATTGTTTCAAAAACTTTATATATTACTATTTGAACTTGCTATACTTATGAAGATGTAACCTAATTTACTTTATAAAGCCATAACACTCAATTTTAGAGAATTTTGAAACAAGAATAGAGTTAAATTCCTTTAGGCAATATATACTGTTATGAAACAGGAAAAGGAAATCAATTTTCTAATATTGGAATCAGAGGCTCATTAAAATATTCATTATGCATGTGACATATTCCTGTGGTCCACAAGAGTACAAGACTGAGCGACAGAAAAGATTTTGAGGCCAAAACTTGATGCATTGGGAACCGGAATTGGTAAGGTGATAGAATCTCAGCAGCTAAAATTGGCTTCTGTGTAACATTATGCTTCATTTCAGAAACTCACTGTCATATCAATCTATTTCCCAAAACTTTTAAACACAATCTTATTCCATGAAGAAGTTACATTGATTTTGCATGAAATATAAAAATTATGTTTGCCTACAATTTACAGTAAATTTATTAGACTATCTTAATCCATAAACTATGAGTTGCAAATATATGTTGGAATGGGACAATATAAACTTCTAAAAATTAATACAGTTTTTAAAAAAATATATAGAATGGAACAAAATATTCTAATCATATTCTCTGTAACAGAGGGAAAATTATTAACTGAATAACTTTTACTTTGTTTCATAATTTTATCCCTTTCAGTATAATCTGGAAGAGAAATGAAATTGACTGCATTATGAGAAAGCAGACCTGAGAGCAATATGAAAAGAATTTTCATCCCTTAGATCCTTTTAAAAAATCACTATAATGAATCTTTACCAGTACCAATCTAAGAAGCAAAAAACAGACAGACAAAAGTGCCTTTCTCTTTATGAAACTTCTGTTAAAAACTCTTTAAAGAAGCTTAAACTTCAAGCTATGGTTCAGGAATTTTCTATTGTTGTTTTATTTTGTTTTCATACAAACAATTTTTGTTAAAGCATTATGCAAATTGTCAGTCACGGTTCAACCAGAAAAGCAGAACCAGCAGAGGAAAGAGAAAGACAAGGACAGAAAAAAAATTTAAAAAATTTTTTGACACAGTTATGGAAGCTGTCTAGGCAGGTCCAAATTCTTGTGGTCCGCAAAGTAGACAGGGAAGGAAGATAATGAACTTACTATAACCCCACAGGCATGAACAGAAGATACCATCCAGAGGTGAAATGTAATATCTCCCTTTGTCCCTCTCTCTGTCTCTCTGACTCTTTTCCTCTCTCTCTCTGTCTCTGTCTCTCTCTCCCCCCTCTCAAGTCCAAATCGTCTTTTAAAGCCTCCTAACTGAATACGTGAGACACATCCAGAATAATCTCATTGATTAAAAGTCAACTGTTTAGAGACTTAATATTTAATGTTTAATTATATTAAGCATTTATTACATTAATTATATTATATAATTACATATTAATTATATTTATAAATTTAAAACATTTTCAGAAAATGAAAAAACAAAATGGATGGAGGTCATAATTTGAAAAACAAGTATGTAAAATAAGGAACTGTGAGGCCCAAGAACGTTTTGAATTTGGCTTTTTTGTCACAGTAAGTAGAAGCTGTGAAGAAATTGTTATGGCTCTGATAGTTTCTCTTTGTTAATATGTTGTTGCTCTTCAAATAAGTGTCAGAAAACCTAATTCTGTTTTCAAGGCAGATAATTTTTTTTCAGGTTTGTTAAGAAAACCATTTTTCACGTGACAGAGGATTCTAAAGAGGCATTGTAAAGATCAATGTGGCATAGATGATACCCTTTATGGAGCAATGTGCATTAAAGACATACACATGTATACACATGCCATTTGAGTACAAAATACATAGTGATATCCATTAGTCTTCTGTCATGTCCCTATGTTCTTCACCCACTTTTTCTATTAAATGCAGCCAAACAAGTTCTAGAGAATTTTGGAGCTTTACTCCTATATTTTCCATGTTTATAAGAAATATACAAGAGCAAACAGAAGCAGATGGTGATATTTTTTTCCTCAAAGAAAGACCAAAGTGCATAAAATTTCAGTCTATGATGCTAATTTTTCAGGTGCATGAGCCTCAGTTGACAGTGTTCATTGTTATTATCATATAGCTAGGTCTCTGCTCTTCCTATTACTGAGAGCAGTGAAGATTCACCCTTAAGAATTACCTTCGTCTTGGTTTGACAAAAGTGCATCACAAAAAGAGATTCCAGGAAATAGGTATGCTGATTCTTAACAAAGTTTTTTTAGACTGCTTGTCTTCCTTTTTTAATTCTATCTTTGCTTATGGAAGTTATGTTCATCTTTACCGTCAGTCAGAAACGCTGTCAATACACATTTCTTGAATAAATGATAAACTTGAAAAGTAAGCAATTTTTCAAAACAGATCATTTACCTCATATGAATTTAATTTTTTTCCATAATGATGAGGACAATAGCCCACACTATTCTCTTTGGTAAACGTTATCTTATTAGATTTGGTCCTAAATTCCTTGACTAAATTCCCCAAACCTGTTTCTATCCCCACTCATGGTCGCCTAATATTTGTCTTACTTGGATCTTACCCTACCCAGATCTTGGAAAATAAGCCATAAATAATGATGTTCAATCTCTATTCAGATTAGAGGGACTATAACACACAGGCTACTCATTAAGGAAGAAGAAAATGGAAACGTAGTGAGTATAAGACCAATAGAAAAAGTCCTTGTTTATACTTGTATTTTGAAATAGATTTGGGCACACAGTCATATGCATAGGCCTATTGAACTTCTGGTATACCTTTCCTGGATCTTGTGCCAAAAGTGTAGTTATGGAAATCGATAATGCCTTTAATTATTGTCTTTTATGTGTAAAATTTGCAACTATTGTCTAACAAATAAAGCATGTTGGAGAAAGCCAAAATAAAAAGTAGAACTCCCCTACATTATTTGTAGGCCTAAAAAAGATTCTAGTTAAATTTTTCAATTTTACTTTTATTTCTTCAGTTATTAATTCTTAACATTATAGTATTTTAATTTAGAGATATATTAATTATTACTCTCTTCAAAGTGATATGAATTCCAAATTTTTCTGCTTAACCTCATTTATGTTTGTATTATATGTAAAAAAATTATTTGTGTGTGAGACTTGGGGAGGCTATGCCGAAACTGAGAAGGAAAGAGAAAGTTAGAGATAAATAAATAACAGAAAAATTTATAAAGATAATTAGAACCAACATTTCTGCTAAGCCCTTAAAAAGAAGTTGATTACATTTTTTTAAAAAATCAGTGTACTGGCCATGTACTCTTTGAGCTATGGCCATCGCCATGCTTCCCTCTTCCCTACCTCGGGGAGGTAAATTCCTCTTTCTCTTTCTCTGTCTCTCTCTAATTTACTTTCTAAATAGACTATATTTTCCAATCTGAAAAAAAAAACCTGTCTAATGTCATTAGAGATCTTATAAGATTGTGAACAATTATGGATCCAAAAACAAACACAAAGAAAAATATAAAGAAACTTACAAAAGTAATTCAATCATGTGGAGATATTGTTCTCCTATTTGCTTATTCTATAAGAGGCATCAGTGAGTCTGAGAGGATTAGCAGCATATTTGAAAATCTTATTGTATAGTGGGTTTCTGAAAAAGAGACGAGGCATCAAAGGGGAATGTTTGTTATAACTACCATTTATCTTTTGGGTTGAGACTCCAAAGGTGCACACTTTAAAAGTAAAAGCGATATGACAGAGAACTTATTCTTACAGAAACTAAATCTTAGTTTCAAAACACCTTAATCTCTTAAACTGCAGTAAGATGATTTTAGAATTCTATTGCTCTTAGCTATTTTCTAAATAAAAATAAAAATTATGTCTGGCAGTGATAGCTGGGACTTAAATTATTTTAAATGTTTTGCATATGTAATTTCCAGCATTTAATCAAAATTACTTAGTCATACGAGGGCACAAGACTGCATGAAAAAAAGAGAACAACAGAGAGAGAAAACAACATCATAAAAATAGACTTACCAGGAATTCATATTTTGGAGTTTGTGTCTGAAGCCCAGACTTTATTTTAACTATCCTTAACATACAAAAATTTTAAAATGTCTGGGGAGAGATGATAGTGGCCTTTCACCAATGTGGTAACAGTTGATGCACTTTAAATATATTTTGAGGATAGAGCTAATAAATTTGATGGTGGCATAGATATTGTGTGAGAGAGAAAGAGAGAATCTAGAATTTGACTACCTGAACTGCTGAAAAGATAAGATGGCTTTTAACTGAAGATGAAGATTTCAAGAAAAGAATGTCTGGGGGAAAAATCACTTTATGCTTAAAATACTTGTTACATAACTCAATGGAGATATTGAGGGAGAAATTGGACAAATGAGTCTATAGGCACAAAACCGTGAACAGCTTTTGTCTGCATAGTATATTATGCCACTAGCCAGAATGAGATTGACCATCTATTTCAATATATGCATATTAAATAAGGTGTGCAAAGATGAGGTACCATGTATATGTCCAATGCAAAAAGGTCAGGAAAATGAGGAGATACAGAAGGAAAGGAGATTAGAAAAAGGAGACGCAGAAACAGGCTAAATAAAGAAGTGGGAGAAAACTCAAGGTTTCTATGTCCAATAACCATCTAAGAATGGTGTAGGCGATATAGGATTGTCAAAGGCTGGTAAGTCAAGGGAGAGAAGCCGAACATCAGACGCAGCAAAGTAGAGGAGATTGGCTGTCACGACAAGAACTGTTTGGTGGGTGTGAAAACCAAATCAGAGTTTTTAAAGAGAAAATGAGAAAAGAATACCCAGCTACTAGAAGTGTACTTTTTATGCTTTTTAAAAACTCGACAAAAGGGAATTGAGTGGTAACCGATGGGAATAATGAACTCAATAGAGTTTTAAGATGATAGAAATGCAGTTAAATGTATAGCTTAACGAGAAAGAGCCAGTAAAGGCGTGAGGACGGGAGAATTGATTTCTGAAAGAGAAAATGTTGGGGGAGTCAAGTCATCGAGTAATTAAAAGGGAATAGAATCAAGTACACAGGTTGGGTTGTTGGTCTTCGCTAGCAGCACAGAAAGTGCATCATATGATCAGGAAAAAACATTTGATTGGATTAGCGCAATTACGGACAAGTGAGTAGATAATGTTTTTGTGATGGGGCTTATGAAGTTGTAGTCTGTTCCATTTTCTCAATAAAAGAGAAAGCTAAGTTATCAGCAGAGAAAAATACACGTGAGAAGAGGTGATAGAAATTTAAAAAGAGAGGAGACATCAGCGAGCAGTCTTCTAGGTATAAGTGAGTGTGAATGAATGAGTAAAACATTGTGCAACAGCCTGGAAACCTAAAGGTTTAATTGACAAACAGGAGGATCCCGAGTTTAGTAAGAGCAGCCAGCTAATTGTATGTTTCTTTGTGTCACCGTGTTCAGCTGCATGGTTTTAGGCACAGGTACAGAGTAAGGGTAAAGTGAGTTTAATCAGAGCTAAAGTTAGCCAAACAAAGATCACTCTAGACAGGGGCAAGAGAGGTGAAACTGAATGCAAGGAAATCCTTATAAAAATTGAGTTTTAAACTCTGTAAGGAAGGAAGTAAGAAAATGAAGGGAGTGAGAGAGCAAGTCTATTAATCCTAAATTCTGCTAGGATCTGAGGGTTCATTAGTGATTAAAACTAGACAAAAAGTTTAGGAATATAATCTGATGGTGATTAGAGAGTGAGATGCTTCACAGTGAATTCTGGATGGGCTGTAGTTATTGATCAACATGAAATGTAAACTATGATTTAGGATTGACAGGCTGTAGTGTTGTGGAGAATAAGTTCCTAGAAGGAGAGGAGTTTAGACTCTTGACAGGCCCCAAGGTGTTTAATGGGTCATACACATATGTATTTACATCATCAAGAATGACCAAAGGAGTAGTGTAGAAGAAGGTGGTAAATTTTCGTTAAAACAGTTCACTGAAATTTATTTTTAATGAAAGATATAAGCTTTATTGTTATTTTATATTTGTTTCACTATGCTCTAAACATTTATAGACAACCAAAAGAAATGAGAAAGAAAGGAAATGAATGCTAATTAATGCCTGTGATGGCTATTATATGTGTCAATTTGGGCTGTGAGACACCAGAATAATTGACTAAACACTATTTCTGGGTGTATCTGTGGGCATGTTTCCAGAAGAGATTAGGATTTAAATGGCTAGACTTAGTAAAGCAGATGGTCATTCTCAATATGGGTGGCATCACCCAATCCCTTTGTGCCCGAGAAGAACAAAACGGCAGAGAAAAGTTGTGTCCATTCTCTGCTTGTGACTACTTGAGCTGAACATCGATCTTTGGCCCTCAGTCCTCCTGATTCTTGGGCCCAGACCAGAATCTACGCTATTGGTCCTCCAGCTTTCAGACTTTCAAACTGCACCAACAGCTTTCAAGGGTCTCCAGCTTGCAGATGACAGACCATGGGATCTCTCAGCCTCCATAATTACGAGTCAATACTTTATAATAAATCTCTTGTACCATATAATATAAAATATATCAACAATACATTATATACAATACATCTATTTGTATTATATGCAAATTAATTTATAAAAAATATATGTATATAATACATGTATGTGTGCATATATATGTACAATATATGCATATATTGTTTGCTATATGTAAGTATATATATAAGTATATATTATATATTGTGAATACATGGGGAGGGACCCAAAAAAACAGAATTATCTTTTGGAGGGTGGGCTGCTTATAAAACACTCAGAATTTGTTTCTACAGATCAACAACTGACAACTGGTTTTTATCTGGATGTTTTGAGAAAATTACATCATGATTTGCAGAAGAAACATCCTGAGTTGTGGCAAACAGGTGTCTGGTTCTTCCACCATGACAACACACCTGCCCACATCACACTGAGTGTTTAGCAGTTTTTGAACAAAAACTGCATGACTCCCCTGCCCCACCAAACTTATCCGCCTGATCTCACCTCAAGTGACTCTTTTTGTTTGTTTCCTCAGATGAAAAAAATCCTCAAAGAGAAACATTTTGACCATGTGGAAGAGGTGAAACAAAAAACAGCAGAAGCACTAAAGACATCAAAATTGGTGAGTTAAAAACTGTTTTGAGCAGTGGGAAAAGTGTCTCAATAGGTGTTTTGCATCAACCGGAGAGTATTTTGAAGATAACTGAAGTTTAAACATTAAAAATAAATGCACAATTATGTATAAATTCCATTTCCCCTCTTATATCCTTCCTATTGGTTCTGTTTCTCTGCGGAATGCTGACTGATATGATACCATAGCCTGAAGCCTGAAGACAGTCTTTTTTACCAAATCACCAACAGGTGATGTCTTGTCCTTACTGGAGTTATCTGAAACAGTTAACAAGTTTGGAAATTTGGTATTTTTTAACCAGTAAAATGAATGACAATAATAGTTATTATTAATAGCAAAGTTCTGTGTTATGTGTCTACAATAAACCTGTGAGTTAAATATTGTTCTTATTCTCATTTATTGTTGAGAAACTGAGGCACAGAGAGATTAAATAGTAACGAAGGCTAAAAAGCTAAAAAGTGGTAGAGCAAACATTTTAACTCAGACTGCCTTCTGAGACCTTGCCCTGTACCCAATGACCAATATAAATTGCATGTTAATAGACTTGGTACAGTCTATTATCCTCATAGTCTGCTTTTTCTATTTCAAATTTCCTTGGTTTTTCAAATTCATTACATCCTTCCAAATGGTATTCTTTATTTGTCTGTCTTTAAATGAAATCATTTTCTAGGATATATTATCAATTATGAAGGTGATGAATGGCTGCATTACTTTCAAAGAGCTGTTTCAGCAAGCTGTCAAGTATAAAATTTCTTCAAAAAGCACTAAGGTCACGATTAGTCTTGTCACAGCCCTAACAAGAACTCTCCCTTTGCTAGTGATACAGTTAGTTGTCGGGTCTCATCACATGTTGTTTCTTCATAATTAATTCAAGACAAATATCAAGTTGCCTGGAAGCTCATTTTAAACAGGATTATAACAGTCTTTTGAGGCCTATTAATTGAAGTGCCCATGGTAGACAAATCTGACTGTGTACCAGGTATTTTTCAACACATATCTCTCATGAAGAATACTATATTGGGTAAGGGAAATATTATAAAAATCTGTTTAATTAAAACCAAACAGAAAAGAAAGTGTTAAGAATATTAAGAAGCAGGCATAAAACTTTAAAAACCTGCATATTATTATGGATTTTATACTTGCTGTTTCCTGCTCATGAATTTCTTCCTAGGAGTTTTTTTTTAATGGCTTACTTCTTCTTGATTTTTTAGGTATAACACTTCATTTACATTCTTAGGGGTGTTTTCTTGCCTTACCTAAAACAGCATTCCCTTTTTCCCAATATGCTCTATCACAAGACCCTATTTCCTTCATTAAGATAATTAATAACTGTATGTATTTTTTAAAGTTTTCTTCCCAAGCAGCACTGCCAGAAGGAATCAAAAAAGTATCTTTGAGCATTGTGTTTAAAGGCTTTCAAGAGTTCCAAGCACAAAGTAGGCATTTTAGAAAATTTGAACACATTTTGATTTGCCGCATATTTTTACTTTAAAAAAAGAACTATTGATTATTTTTAAAGTCTTTTTACAAAGAAAAAATCACTTACAAAATATTTTAGATGGCAATTAGTAAATCAATTTTAAGCTCAGTCAGTATTGCTTGTGAAATCTCCTGTTTGAAATCGCCTCACACATTTTAAAGCGAAAGTGATTATTTTTGTAATTTTATATATTCTCACTGCATACTTCTTGTTTTTCACATGCTCAGCTAAGCCTGAAAAATAGGCAAAAGCAAATGCAGATCCAGTTTTATAAGCACTGAAGCTTATACTCATTCGGAGGTTGGAGGACTTTAAAAAAATAGAAAATGTTAAATGTAAGATCTGCCACAAAGTGAATAGTTATTTAGATTGTAAATATGTATATGTAGCAGCAAATTAAAACTAACAAATGTTAAAAATATCAGAAAGTTTAAAAAGTACTTTTATTATTTAACTGACACATTTTATGATAGCTTTCTCCCTAATTTTTGGCTTATATTTTTTGAATGCCGCCTTATTTGACAACAATTTTGTGACATCTTCTATAACGAGAATAGAAGGGTAATTCAATGTTTTCTCTGGAAGTTAAGCAATTTTTATTATTTTTATTTTCTCTTTTTTAATTTTTTATTTTAAAGATGGAGGGTACAATTCAGGGTAGGTATACAAATGGTCATTGTACAGGTAAAATTTGGGTCTCACTTTGGTCTCCACTTCACCTAGCAATTTTTATATTGACAGTTACTCGTTATTTTTAAATTCAAATATATTTTAGGTTTTTTTTAATTTTGAGAAAACTACTATGAATATCTTTCCATAAGGGTTGTAAGATTTCAGAGCACTTCAAGTTTTCTACTGCACTACCTAATCTTGCATAATCTTTAGATTAACAGTAGTCATTATTCAACTTTTACTGAAGTCCTGATTTTAGTGCTATGAGTTTTTTGTTATCCTTGTCCATATCTGTATTTCAGGTCACATCAGCAAGAAATTTGAATATTTTTCCAACATGTGTATATGATTCACTTCATGTCATTAATTAGATTAACACAAAGTATAAAATGCTATTAATTACTTGTGTTCAAAATTTATCTCTTCTTTTACATTAATTATTGCTGTGATGTGAATTAAAGTTTTTAAAATTACAATTAAAGTCTTTGTGTCAAAATTATCTCAATGTATCATTACTTTTGTTTTACATTGCATTAATTTTATCTACATTTTCTATCAGGTTTTTAATAAATAAATTTAATATTCAAATTTACTTTTACTTCAAGTGTTTGCAGTTTATTACTTGTATTCTTGAAGCTTTTTTTTTTTTTGAGTTGGAGTCTCACTCTGTCACCCAGACTGGAGTGCAGTGACCGCTCCCGGCCACGGCAGCCTCGACTTGCTTGGCTCCGGCGATCCTTCTGCCTCAGCCTTCCAAGTAGCTAGAACTACAGGCGTGCACTACCACGCCTGGCTAATTTTTGATTTATTGTAGAGATGAGGTCTCACCAAGTTGCCCAGGTGGGTCTCGAACCCACGGGCTCAGGCAATCCACTCACCTCAGCCTCCCAAAGCGCGGGATTACAGGCTGAGCCAACGAGCCCGGCTGAAACTTTTTAAAATGTCTTTTTTCCCATACAAATTGTACATTTTCCAGCCTATTTTCCTTCCCATGATACCAGAGTCCATTCTTTTAAATCCCAAATAAGAAGTATGGTGAAGGAAAATCGTAATGTAAAGAGCTAGTAATCTTAACTAATCTTGGTCAAATATGTAATTTTTGAAAATTAAAAAGATATATACAACCATGTGAGTGTAGTTATAGGATTTCTCGTATAGCAATGGAAGGAAGACACCATAAACCTTAACTTCATTATTTCTATGATAGTCTGGTCAAAGGTAAAAATGAGACTGTCATCTCCCTCAGTCCATGTGTTTGATGGACAGGGGTATGTTTCCAGTGCTAATTGTCAAGGAAGAGTTAATTTTAAAAACCATATACTCTCTAACTTAAAACTTGTAATTGTTTTATTTTAAAAAATGGTGATAAACTTCTATGTAATTCCTTGAAAGTAGCTACATTTCCTTAAAATATGCTTTGAAATTGATATGTTTAAAAAAGGACACAACTTTAACAACAATGAAACCAAGTTTGAGAAAACCTGGGCAAATTTTAAATCTAGGTATAAGTCCCTTGAATAATTTTTGCTTCACTTATTTCTTATTCTTAGCACCTACCTTGCATATGGATCTCAGTAAATATTTGTAACTGATGCATGAATAAATGAATGAATAAACCTCAAAACATGAAGTAAGACTCTAAAAATTGAATATTTAATGGAAAGGAATAAGTAGACGATAGAATAAAGGAAAAAATAGACTTTTGATTAAGAAATATTGTAACGAAAAATACAATGTCTACACAACAATGATTCGTTTCTATTTAAATATTTATTTCAGATAAGAAAGGATAGTCATGTAGAAAGTTGGGTTTTTGTAAGTAAAGAGATGCAGTGCTGGCGCAGGGCAATTAGAGTAATTGATACAAGCATGCTATCAAAAGGCTAATTAATGGCTAAAGGAGAGATGAAAAGTTAGTAACGTCACTGGTAAACCGAGAAATTGCAACAAGAAATTGCTTCATATTTTCCCAATGTTTATGCTTCTCTTCTGAGCTTTATCAACTCATTTCCCTTGATAGTATACTTCCCCAAATACTAACTTTTTTGCCACACGCATTTGCAATTATAATCGTATTCCTATATTTATGACATAATCACGTTGATTTTGAACTGACAATTTCATAACTAGATCAAAGACCTACTCCTATTCACAGTGTAGGCTAAAGCTATGACGTTTCAAGGGTACGTGCTTGTGTGTGCACATGTGGGCCTGTTTTTAGTGGAGAGGGTTCTGGATCTCAATCCCGACTTTCCCTTCCTTTTTTAAGCCCCAGCTCCTCTGGCGTTGGAAGCAAGGATAGGAAAGAAAAAGACAAAAGGGCAATTGTCTTACTTGTAAGGCAAAAACATTCTGTTGATTTTTGCTGCTTCTCTGGTTAACGTAATAATGAAAAAGAAGGTGGAATACAGTTAACATGCATATATTTCTTTGATGAAAGTTTCCTCTCAAAGTGGGAGAGTGTTTGTACTACTAGCAGGATTGATCTGCAACACTGTTTGTCCTTTGGAGATGGGTAGTCTTAAATTTCAAACCATTCTGTATGGTTGAATGCTTATCTCCACTAAATTCAGTCATTCAGTTTCAGGGAGAGCTTTGTGTCTAACCAGAGATGGAGTTTTACCAGGAAGATATATAGAAAAAAGAATGGTACAAGAGAGATGCAGTGAATTGATTAGGATGACTAACTAAGGAATCTAAGTTGGGGGAGGGAAAGAGGAATAGAATATTCTTTATAAAGGTGTTAGGATCAACAGAGGAAGGTTCTGTAGATCCTGAGAACTTGGAATCTGAACATTAAACATAGATTTTGAAGGTTCTGCTATTATGAATTGTGCTAGAAGCTTGATATTCAAAACGCCACCCGGGATCCAGCATCATCTGACCCACCTGAGAACTTTTCGTAACTATGGTCTATCGGTGGAATCAGAATCTGCCCCTTAGAAAGTTCACCAAAGGATTCAAATGCACATTAAGTCTTAAAAACATAGTCTACAAGGATGGATATCAGCCCTGATTGCATGTTAAAATCACCTGGGGAGCTTTTAAAATATTTCTGATTCCATGGCAAACCAAGAGAGAAACTCCTGGAGTGGAGTCCAGGCTTGATATTTTTTTAAGTCAGAATTTGATTCTGATAGTGGATGGTTACTAAGGAGTCATGAAGGAACAGAGAGGTTATCTATATGGATTATAAAGCTACCAAGTGAGCACTTTCCACTCAGCTCCAGGCAGTTGTCATGTGGGAATACAAGTTGTCATGTTGTCAGATCAATTTTCAAAAGAAGCAAGAAATTAGGATTTCATAAGACATATCTAGATTTCTAAATTTTGCTTAAAAATAAAACTCACTGAGGATTTGAAACATAATAGATTGGATTCAGAGTTTAGGTTTGCAGTTTGGAAATGATTTTAAGCACCCAAACTTTCAGACTCAGAAATTCTATTTTGTTAGCATGCCAGAGTCATCTTCTCGTTTCAAATGTTGATTCACATTAAGCAAGTTCATAATTACTTAAAAAGTAAATTTTAATGAGTAGAATTTCTGGGGGTTTTGCAGGGATCAAAACATTCATATTGGCATTATCATCTTCTTCCCTGTAGGCAGAGCTACATGGGTACAAAATAATCAGAGGTCATCAGAGAAATGTCACAGAAAAAGTTAAATTAGATGAATCCAGAGAAAATCTTATGCTTATATCTCCATTAAATGGAAAACTGTTCTCTCTAGCACAAAAATACTTGAAAGTCTTATGTTAATTCTTTCTATCTAGAGTATGTGAAAACCACAGACATCATTTGCTAGTTTTTTTTCTTCTATTCTATCTTCCCTTAATAAAGTCTCCATTACTGTTGACACATTGTTGTTTTTTTTTCTTGAGATTAAATTAATAAAATCAATTAAGTTCATTCCGAGGACTAGAAACATGGTAACTTTTTTGTTTCACAAAGCCTTCTTTATTAAAATTGTTTCTGTTATCCATATGCTTTGGAAAACCTAGCTATTTGAATTTGTAGTTAAAGATAAAAATTGAGCTATGAATAATCTGGACAATGCTGATGAGAAGAGTTTCATCTACATGTTGTTATCAATAGCCAGTGGTCCTGCTAAAGCTTCCCTAATCAGGCCATTAAATACATTGTGGAAGCTTTCTCTCCTGTCCACGCCCACATTCACACAAACCACCATGCTAAATGCCCAGGCCCACCTCTCCACCCCTTTCAAATGTAGGGCACATAGGTTTCCTGACTATTGCAGTATGTCCCATGCAGGATATTAAGACAGAAGTCAAGTCTCATTTGAGAAACAACTTGTGGGGATAAATGGCGTGGGTCCTGAGAGTAGGGAGGGGAGGATTTTATTCATATGAAGGCTAGAGTTGGCCCAGCTGATTAGAAGACTTAGGTTCAATGTTCTGAGACCCTCACTCAGTGCTCAATCTCTTGACCAACTAATTCAAAATTTCCTAGGCAATCTCTCCTTGACTCACTCCCTTCCAAATATGCCTTATGGCTCTTAACATGAAACTTTTTAAATCCAATATACAAAAGTTGGGGATGTGAGTGGAAAGCTAATTCCCTTTTAATTTGCAAAAGAACTTGAATGCCTAGAGACCAAAATTTTTGCAACAAAATCCCTGCATATTCTTTCTTTGAGAGCAGAGTGCTCTGTCTTGAAAAACTATTTGTGAGCAAAGGAAAACAATTTTATTACTCTTTGGAATAGCAGCATCACAGACCTTTTGAGAAAATCAAATTATTTCAGTAATGAAAAAAAAGAACAGAAGGAATTGTTTTCATATTCACTGAGATTGAACATTGTTATACAATTACAGATTTTATATTTGAATAAATATGAATATTATACATATATATATAAAGTTACAGGTACACAAAATTGTATAGCACCCATCATTTTAAGGACAAGATAAATTGAGTATTTATTGTTCACTATTTGCAATAGTTTACTGACCAGCGGAAACATAAATACAGAGGAAAGTTCAAATTCCAGAAAGAAATAATCAATAATATCAAATGTCACAAAGATGTCAGATAAAGTGAGGATTTAAAATTATCTGCAGAGTTCTAAAGCAGAAGGTCAATAGGATTTTCCCTAGTAATGGTGACTAAAACCACTTTACTATGGCTAAAAGAATTAGCAATCAGGTGAGAATTTGGAGTTGAGAATTATAGATTATACTCTCAGACAATGAATATTTGAGGGAGAGTTTATTTTCTGAAGCTTGTAGTTATTGAACTAATAGGAAAAAATAAGTTATAGATAAAAATAAAGTGTATAATTAATAGAAAAAAGTGACAAACAAGGTGAAGGTGACTTTTGACAGTAGATGGGGTTGCTCTTTCTCTGAAAACAATTAAAAAGGTTAAGAATGCATTGGCATGTAAGTAAATTATCTAACCTAGAGAAGTAATCCAACCAAAAGGCTTTTTTGGTCTCTCCCTGGTATGCCGCCATCACCTCTCACCTGGCGTATTGCAGTTGCCACATGCCATTCTACTCGCTTTGACCTTCATCTCCCCTCACTATTTCCTCATTGCTACAGAAAAGTTAAAATTAGGTATGGGGACCATCACGGTGGCTCATGCCTGTAGTCTCAGCACTTTGTGAGGCCAAGGGAAGAAGATTGCTTGAGTCCAGAAGTTTGAGACCAGCCCGGGCAACAGTGAGACCTTGTCTCTACAATAAATAAATAAAAAAGAAATAAGTCTCTCCACACCAACATCTGTTGTCTTTTGATTTTTTAATAATAGCTATTGTGACTAGTATGAGATGGTATCTCATTGTGGTTTTGATTTGCATTACTCTGATGATTAGTAATGCTGAGCATTTTTCTATGTTTGCAGGCTATTTGTATGTCTTCCTTTGAGAAGTGTCATTGCATGTCCCTTGTTCACTTAGATGCAGCTGGAGACCATCATTCTAAGCAAATTATCACAGAAACAGAAAACTGAATACCACACATTCTCACTTATAAGTGGGAGCTAAACACTGAATACTTGTGAGCATAAGAATGGGAACAACAGATACTGGGGAATCCTAAGAGAGGGGGATGGGAGGAGAGGGACAAGGGCTGAAAAACTACCCATCGGTATTATGAATAGTCCTGCAATAAACATGCATGTGCAGGTATCTTTTTTGTAGAATGATTTGAGTTCCTCCAGGTATATTCCCAGAAGGGGGATGGCTGGGTTGCATGGAAGGTCGATTTTCAGATCTTTTAGAAATTGCCACACTATCTTCCCCAGAGGGTGTACGTGAGGATCAGTGGGAGGCCCAAACTTCACCTGTACAATGACCACTTATATACCTAACCCTGAATTGTACCCCACATCTTTAAAATTAAACAAAACGACTCACTGGGTACCATGCTCACCACGGAGTGACAGGCTCAGTAGAAGCCCAAACCTCTCTATCATTCAATATACCTATGTGACAAGCTTACACATCGAGCTTGAATCTATAAAAAATTAAAAATTAAAAGAACAAGTCTGATCATGTTAGTTCTCTGAACAACCCCTCCAAATACTTGGCATAAAAGCCAAAGTATACATAGTGACCTCTTTGATTAACTTATTTTCTCCTTATGCTCATGCTCTCTCCCAGATTCTCTTTTTCTCCTTCTCCCTGTCCTCCTGTTCCACCCACAGTGGACTTTCTTGAGCCCCGTAGGCATGCTTCAATATTGCTCAGGACTTTTTACTTGATGTTCCCTCAAACTGGAAAATTCTTCCTCAAGAAGCACAGTTAGCTTCTTTACTTACTTCAGATGCTACAATTCAATGAAAACTTCTCAGATAGCTATATCTAAAAATTTCACAATGTTTCTCTCTTGAAATTTCCTATCTTCATTCCCTGAACCACATTTTTAATTCATACTAAACACTTGAATTATATAACATAAGTTTTCTAATTTGACTTGACTTTTTTGTCTGACCCCATTATGAGGGTAGGGATTTTAAACTGTTGTTCTCTGCTGCATTCTCAACTCCTAAGATGGGATTTGACATATTAGGCATTTAATGCACATGTGTTGAGTAAATTATAATAAGTAACCAAGGACTAGGCCCACTGGGGACAAAAGTAAAGGTCATCTTAGAAATAGTGATTACTTTAAGGCTAGAAATGGACATATTAAGTTAAAAACAAACGTGTTAGGGTTGGAAATATTCACTTAGAAACATTTTCAAGAAATACACTTATGTGTATAATTTTCCCCTCCAAGTTTAATGCTCAGAAGTTGACAGTAGAGAACTTACATGGATTGCTACATATAAGTAAACATTGTCAAACAGAAATATAATGCAAAACACAAATGCAAAGCACACATATGCAATATGTAATTTTGAAGGCTCTAGTTACCATATGAAAATATGCATAAAGTTAATTTTAAAACTATTTTATATTTGTCAGTAATGCAAAATCTTATCATTTCAAAATTTAATCAATATAAAATGCTATTAGTAAGACTTTACATTGTTTTTTCATCTTAAATCATCTAACTGTGGTGTTTTTCAAACATCTAACATAATTCAAGTCAGATTAGTCAAGTTCATGTGCTCAGTAGACCATGTAACTAGTAGTTACCATCTCGGTATAGCTCTAGATAAATATAGAATTGGAAGTGGCTTGGTTATGATTGAAAAAATATTATATGAAGGAAAATGGGTGTGAAAATAAGACGATTGTTGAAGTGATAAAACATGAAGCAAGTTGTATCAGTAACATAAATAATGGGAGGGAAGTAGATTGTGGGTGGAGTTCTAAAGTATATCAAAGGACATGAATTAAGAGAGTAGCATCTTAAAGTAAGAAGTTTTTGATCAGAGATGGTATGAAGCATTAGATGACAATGGAAGTTGTAATGGACAAAAACCTTAATTGAGTAGGAACAGTTGTAGAAAAAGGACAGGTCGTCTGTAACAAGAAGACTGTTGCCAAAGTCCTCAAAGAATGTGAGTGACTCTCAGGTCAATAAATGACAGCATTGGAGTCCAGGGGGTGACGGCTGAAATTCACGACACCCAAAATAGAAGACTTTGGCACAGGGTGAAACGATTAATCTTTCAGAACTGTCAATGTGGATTCTAGAAATGACTAAGAAAACTCATCAATATGAAGGAGAAGGAATGATGAGAAAGAGGTCAGAGAGCAATAGCAGGAAACATATTAGAATAGAAAACAGGCAGCTGGAACAGTCAGGGTAAGCCCATGTTTTCCAAATTAGAAGAGCAAACGATACAGCTGAAAAATCCAGTTGAATCAGAGGTGAGCCTTCAATTATATATTGACAAGGAAATATCCTGCCTGGTTATAAAGAAGAATTTTTTTCCTCTTAAGGAAGCTGGCACAGACACACTTCCTAATCTTTTAATATCATATGTTTCTTCCCAAGGGATTCAGGTAATAGCTCTTAGTTAGCCAAGATGAACTGCTTAAATCTAAGAGGTGTCATCAAGGCAACTCTTTCCTAGAATTTAAAATATATTTATTATTCTTGATGGAACCTTTTATATTACTGACTTCAGAAGCTTCTTTAAAAGGATACAAGAAGCATCAATTTAGTCCTGGGTCTCAAAATAACACATCTGAGATTTAGAAGAAAATTTTGATATTCAAAACCTTAAAAAAGGGGAAAAGTCAGTATTTATGTGGAAATGCTTTATTTTGCCAAATAAAGACTTAACTAGTTGCACAAATAATCTTGCACAATTTACTAAACTTAGGCATTATTTAATAATTATTCAACACACATTTAGTGATTTTTTAATTTTAATTTTTAATTTTTTTACCCTCTTCCCGGATTTTACCTATTTGCCAGGTACCCTACAAGGATCTGGAGATAGAGTGATGAAAATGTTAGAAATCTATCTCAAAGAGCTTTAAATTAAAACAGGAAGCTGACCATTAGCTAAGGAATTATAACAGGCTATGGAGGGATTTTATGTGTTCTCTCAACTTGTCGATGGAGGATTGGTAGAAATAGAACATCATCTCATCCAACGTACTGTCATTCCCCAAATAATTGAAACCTCATAGAGATTACTGAGTATGAGAATACAGAAGAGAAAACCATGCAACACATCATTACAGCATAACTGCCCAATGTTTCCTAGACTCCGTCTTCTCTCATATACACACTCTCTCAAAATTCAAATGTTTACATTTCTCTTTGCAAAACAAATGTAACCTAACAAAATTAGTTCTCAAACTTGGCTGCACATTAGAATGACCTCAGTAAATTTTCCTCAGGTCACACCTCACACCAATTAAATCAGTGTCTCTGGATTCAGGCAATAGTATTTTTAAAAGCACCCCAGTGATGCACAGCCTTGCCTCTACATGCTGGCAAGGTTGTGCACCACAGCCTTAGAGCATTGAGCAAACCCAAACCTAGTCATAATTTAAAAGATGACTTCTTATGCCTCAGGCATGACCTCTTTAAAGAGTTTAAATTTATGACTCCTCCCCTTGCAATCTAGGTCAAATTCTGTGGTGTTCTGAATGCAACTCAGTAGGAAGGAGAATCTTACAGATTTCAGAGTAAGAGGGATCAAAGATGGTCCTGCAGCTTCTGGCTTGGACAGGTGGTGAGAGCTGTAGTATTCATGGATATAAGGAATCCAGGGAGGGAAGTAAGTTGAAGGTCAATGGAGAAACTCTGGAAGTTTGACAGATTTCAGTTGTCTATATCTAATTGCAGCTAATTACATATAACCTATGACATAACTTATAATAGCTATGAGTTGCTGGAGGACTTAACCTGAAGGAAACCATGTGGTTTCAGAAACCTAGTTTTTTTAGATAATAAAATTAAGCATATTATGTTTGAAATGAAAGCAACTGGAGTTCGTGTGATGTTGATAAAGAAAAATATTATTCATTATAAGTGTTATAATGGTAAGGCAGACTATAATCAATGGGGACCATTGCAGTAGATATAGGGACCACAGTCTTACCCTGGGGAAGACAGATCAGACCCAACCCTGATTCCAACAAGGGAAAGTGGAGATTGCAACCAAGAAGGTGGGTGAGTGTCAGTGGATGGAAAATTACTAAAAGAAAAACATCAAGGATAAGGAGCTTCTGACTATACTAACTCAATGGGATTATTGCTGAAGACATGCCAGGGTGATAAGCTATTCAGGTTTACCCAATACTGTTCCAAAGATCAGGGATTTTCAATAAACTGGCTTAGCAGAATCCTTACTAAAACCTAATTCTGCAAGGAAACAGAGAAAAGCCCAAAGTTGAATCTAGTCGAGCAGAAGACTCTGAGGAGCCTGACTAAAGTTTTGTTCAAAGGAGACAGACTTTGTCAATGTTGACGAAGAAACGTTATATCTAATGTGAGCAAGTGTTTTTAAGTTATGACATTCACATTAAGAGAATATTACATAGTATTATGATCTATTTAAGAAGGGACTTAGTCTAGATTATGGAATAGTCAAATCATATTTTTAAAAGTATGTTTGTCTCATGTTGACTCCTATATTCTTTAACCATTGAATCGTCAAATCTCAGTAGCACTCTGCAAAGCATAGTGTTTCCCCTTAAGCACATTGGTGTGAAAGTATTAAACAAAAGCAGAAAAAAGGTAATTATTATTTTGTAATTTGAAAAGGTCTGAATGAGTGCAATCTTTCAATCAGAAGTTTGCCAGATTCAACAACATAAAACATTTTCTTCAAATTTTCTCACACCGTAATTTTATGTACTTTTGTCTATAATTCCATAAGATGTTTTATAATTTCCACCATTTTTTGCATATTCTTTATGCTATTCTTATCAGGAAAGTTTTTGTTGGTTTGTCTGCTTTTGCACTTTCAATCTTCTATGTATTCAGTATTTTCAGACCCAGTTCTGTGACTTTGGTTTGAACAAACAATGTATGTGTCATAACTTATAATTTATTCTTGGCTTTGGTTAGACATTAAAAAGGAAAAATGGCACATTCAGAGCCTTTTACCTTTGATACTAGGTATGCAATGTTCTCCAAGAAGATGAATGAATGGATTACATTTTTATTATTAAAGTGAGGCTTATTATGCTGTGCAACAAAAATTCATTTAATAACATTTTCATTACATTCAAATCATTTCCAGAGTTATACACTTAAAAAGTAGATGAAGTATAGTCCTGTAGAGAATTACTCCAGCGTGAATTCAGGCAAAGTAAGAATAGTAAATTATTCTTAATATTAATAGAAAATCCTAAATATACATGTTTGAGCTATAAATACATGTAAAGATAGATGATATGTTCTCCAAGAGTATTTTACAGTAAAGTGAAAGGAGATTAAGACAAAAAGTCATTAAAAAAAAAAAACCTTAAAAATATTTTATGGAAAATAGGTTGCATGCTATTCAATTCCTACAGTCGTATTGCAGTTTCTCTCCTCAAGTTGCTTCATTCTATCCATGAAACACCCAATTTTTGTGGGTCTTGATGTTCATAAACTAAGCAATAATATTTGTCCTACTTCTCTCGGAAGACGTAAGTATCCTTCCTATTGCCAGCAAGAACCCTTGTACACTTGTATACATAACTTTTTTCTCCCACCACTTGCTCTTATTCTTTGAAATAATTCCACATGACTGTGCCCTATCAAGCCTAATCAACAAGTTACATAAGTAATAGAAGAAGATAATGAGAAAGAAAAGGCATATATTTGTTTTACTATTTGCATAATATAATATTTATCATCACTAGCTTGTGATAATATGAAAAGGGGATTAATTTGTATATATAAATATAGAAATAACAAAAAGTTAACCTAAAATAAATAACATACAAAATTTTCCAATTTAAAAATTTATTTCATTCATAAAGAAATTAAAAAAGAATGAAATAACGATGTACTCTGCTAACTAATAATCGTTGACAAAGTATATTCCTCTATATTATTCTGTCAATCCCTTCTTTTTGAGTTATGGCAACATATTTATTAGTAAATTTAAATTTGTAAATGATTCGATAGCTTCAGTTTTTTTATTCTAGTTTCCTTCGTTAGTTACATAAACCTGTATTGATTTACAATCTGAAAGAAATCAGATCAGGACCAAACAGAAGTGGGTTGTTGGTCAGAAAATAAACTAAAAAATATTTGAAAGTATGACTCACAACTTTTTAAAAATATATGCAATATTTTCTACTACCAGCTGTTTATAACTGCGAAACTGACAAGACTATTTAAAATATGTTTACAGAAGCTGAGTTTCTTAAAAACTTTCATTATCTTCTTTTATTTTGAAAAGAAACTCTATTATAGTGTTGAACTTCATCTGTATGGTGGTAAACATGCATCTATTTATAGTAAAATCTTCCCTACCTGACAGAATTCAGCATTTTTAAAAAACTCATTGGAATTAAGTTGCAATTAAATGTTCCCAGTCAAAAAAATTAACAAACATATCATATGAAAAATCTTCAGCTATGTTAGTCTAAAAAAATTTTAGAATCAATATGAATTTAGTCATATGTGTATATATATATATTATATTTGTATGGTATGAATTTGAAGTCATTGTAATATAGGTATACTTTTTTAAAAAACATTTGTCTGCATTAATATTCTTTTACATTGTTATTAATACAATTTATTATTCTTTTTGTTTGATTTTATAGTGTTCTATTTTGGTTGTATACAGTATATTGGTTATATATTATTTGAACAAATATGAACAGTTATAATATTACATTAAAATTAATTTAAGCTAATAAAAACATGGGTGAAGCCGGGCTCGGTGGCTCAG